>VZTG01010346.1:1162902-1193441 GCA_013397845.1 Melanocharis versteri
ACGGGGCCGCGGCGGCCAGGCAGCCCCCGTCCGGCGAGGCGGCGGCACCGCGGGACGAGGAGCAGCAGGAGGAGGAGGGCGAGGAGGATCTTCGCGACGGCGGCGTCCCCTTCTTCGTCAACCGCGGCGGGCTGCCCGTGGACGAGCCCACCTGGGAGCGGATGTGGCGGCATGTGGGCAGGATCCACCCCGAGGGGGACCGGGTGGCGCAGAGGATCCGGGGCGCCGCCGACCTGCCCAAGGTGAGACCCCCCCGTCCCCGGGGCTGGTGCGGCGCGGGGGCCCNTGGTGCGGCGCGGGGTCCCAGCGGGAGCGCCCGGGGCGGACCGTCCCCCACAGGGCGGACGAAGGGAAGGGGAAAACGGCGGTATCCCGCTGGGAGGAGGCGCCCGCCTGTCCCCTTAGGAGGCCGGTCTCCCCGGCTCGGGAGCGATCCCTCGGAAAAACGGGCCCCGGGGCTGCTCTTGCCGGAAGCAAAGCCGCGCTCTAACTCGGAGTGCGAGAGGGTGTCTGCCGGGCTCTGCCCTGTCTGGTGCGCCAGCAGCACCCTCTTCTTCTGCGGCCTTGCTGGAAAACGGACTTCAGGTAGCTAGTGTGTGAGCAGCCTGGAGGGGGAGCGAGGGGGGGAAATGGTCAAGGCCTAAAGAGAAAGACTGGATAAATTATGAAAAGATGAGGAGAATTAAATTTAGAAGAGTCCAAACACTTGAGATGGAGGGTTGAGACAGGCGGAGGTGAGCCTTTGAACCTGAAAAAATTCGATTTGGGTACAGTCTCTCACACCAAAAGGTATTCTGGAATAGAACTGTGTCTGTCGAAAGAGTTTTGATGCCAAGTGTTTTAAGAGGAGTTAGCAAACGCTTGCAGAGCTTATTGCTGGTATGGGGTCAGATGTGATCTCCAAGCACGTTCCTGGCCTTGCTGCAGGGAACTCTACAAAAAGAGGAACCACCGACCATTTCACCGAGCCTTGTACCATACTGAATCATTCAAATGGAAATTCTTGTAATTGTTGCTATCTGTGTTGCACCTCAGCTAGAGAAAAATCTCTCCCTTTCATTGACATACTGTGAACAAAAGACACTGCAAACATTTGGTGTGTCACTCCACTGGCAGGTTGTAAGAGTATTCCCATCACTCTAATAGGGGAAAGTCAGATACAAACAGATGAAGCTTCTTCGTCTCAGGCTTTCTTAGCAAGGGCTTACCTCCTTGGGAAGGTAATTTGAAGTATGGAAGAACATGCTATTATACAGTGCACAGACAATCCATACTGCTTTCCATGAGGAATTCTGGAGAAGCATGTGATGCAACGTCCTTTGTGCAGTAAAGAGTTATAGGCATCTCTGGCAGCAACTGGAACAAATCCTGAGTCCTGATTACAGTCCCTATTCTAACTCCATTAGACTTTTCCTTCCTTTTCAGATTTCCTTCCTTTCCTCTGACTTTGTCCTGAGCCTACGTGAAGGCTAAAGACAAGTTTCAGATCAGTCAGAACACACACTACTTAATTTCCTAACCATAAGGACCGATTTGGCCAGAAAAGGGGAGGGAAATGGAAGAAAGAAGCTGACAAAGAAGACTGCAGTCAATGACAGGGGGGAATACAGTGTTCAGTCCCTTGTTTTGGTCTTACATGGAGAACTTCCGCTGTCCTCACTTTATAGTCTTGATCCAAGTGGGTTACAGTTAGGGGACACAAGTGGTCTGAGCTCTTGCAATAAGAGGTGAAATTGGGCTGTTTTGTTTTGGGGCTTTTGGGGGGTTTTTTGCATCTCCTAGCACCCCTGGGAAATAGATCTATAAACTGTGTTCAGCACTCTGCCATCTGAGATCCTATTCCCAAGCTCACTGGGCATATAGCTGGGATGATACTGGAATTCAGGAAACCACAAGGATGGATGAGCTCTGTTTCCTTAGCTCCTTTTCCCTTCTAGGGATGTGTTTTTATCTTTGAGGGCTGCTTATCTCCACTTGTCTCTGTGCCATCAAGTTTCTTTGAAAGGCTGGTGCAACAGATGAGAGTCAGGGCAGTAAGTGTACTCTGCAAGGCTAGCTCCTTTGAGAAGCCAGGTTCTCTCCATGTGCTAGAGGGTGAATAGCCCTTTTAAGGTGTTGGGAATGGGACAGTGACTTGCCTACTCCAAAATTTTGGCCATGGATCATAGCCAGCATTGGGTATTGGGGGAAATCATTCTCAAAAAAGCTGTCAGTAAACTAAAATACTATAAAATAATGACTGCAGGAGACTGTGATTAGACACATGTTTACAGATCAGCTTCAGGGGCTGTGTCTCTCACTGGGGTCTGAGAGAACAGAGATCTCCTCTAGTCTCCATTTCCTTCCAATAGATTTGGGGTGAGTGGGCATCAAGTGATCGGGCTTGAGAGTGCCACTCTCCTGTAGGTTGTGTTCCTTCCAGCAACAGGGTGGGGTATTGCTTTGCTTCAAGCTGCTGGAACCATCAAATGGATTCATGCTGGAAGTACAAAGTGATGTGTGCTTGGCTCATTAAGAAATTATGGATTTTAAATGAGATGGTTATGAGGGCAAAGACAGGAAGAGTTGCATCTAATGGATTCAGACCAAGAGAGCCAGAAAAAATAATCTGGTTTTTTCGGTCAGGCTCTCAACCAAGACTGATATTGCTCCTGTGTTATTTGCAGAAGGAAGAGTGGGGAGGTGCTTGGATGCACATAAGTACCATAAAAGAAACTGTTGCTAAACTGGGCTGGCCAGAAGAGCATGTCTGTGATGCCGATAAGGGTGGAGCTTTGCCTGTGCCTCGCTCCCATCTGCCTTTCCTCACATACAGCGTGGCCCACTTATTATATGAAAATCTTGGTTGTTCTCAGGACCCCCTTTCTAAAAGCAGAGTCCCAATCCCATGCATATAGACAGCCTGCCAGAGTGCGTGAATCTAGGAGAGGCGTGATGCAGCTACTCCGCACAAGTGATGAGGGGCCAAGGATGTGTTCATTTGGTCTGCTAAGCCTGGCAGAGGTTATATAGTCTTTGGGAAATCTGGGCTCTCTTCCTTGCTCTCTCTCCAGCATTCATAATAACTAAAGGGAAATCAAAATAGATCTGATTTCCTATCTTTTCTGTTATAAATAAATTCCTCTCTGCTTTCTGAAGGACTGTGAAAACTATCTAATATTTATAGTTCTTTTGAGATGTGCAGTAGATAATGCTGGGTAAGACAAAAGTGTAAGGATCTCTCATCCTGTCAGTGTGGGATTGAGGGATGGAGACCTTATTGCTCTCCTCCTGCTTCTATTGCCCTATTAAAATGCTATAGACCTGATGCAAAAAGAAACTGTAGCCCAGTCTGGGCTGCAGGCCCAGATCTGAGAAAGAGCACAGTGTACTTTCATCAGTTTAATTACTTGAGGTGCAGGAGGCTTTCCCGCATTAACTAGTCCCCTGCTGAACCGATTGCCATTATGCTGTCTCAGTGTTGCACAGTCCTTTGAGGAAAAAGGGATTTGGGGGTCTGTACTAGTAAAGGGAGGAGGAACTATGCAGAATCATTAGTCTGTGCTGTCAACATGCACTTAATCTGTCCGTCTCCGCTCAAAAACATGAAAGTCTCCATGCTGAAGAAATGAAACAAAGTTAAATAGTCAGCCTGCCCTGATTGTTACCTCTTTCGTTGTTTCTGCCTGGAAATTATTTCCTATGACTCAGTGTGTCAGCTCGCAGCATCCAAACTGACTCAGCTCATGCGCTTCCAGAGATGGCTCCATTCCTGTGCCACTCTCTGGAGCCTTCCCTGCTCCTGCTGCAGCTGAACAAACCCAGTTTCACATCTGCTCCCACCGTGCCTGTGCTGCCCCCTGCGAGTGAGGCAGCCGGTGCCTCTGCTTGATGCGAGAGGCGGCACCAGCCCATCTCAAGGTTACGCGCTCTCTGGTCCTTGCACTGTGGGAGAGCCAAGCAGAGTGCAACTGTGTAGCAAGCCAGGACAGGGAACTGATCTGGCTGAAAACTACCCAGGCTTCCTGGCTCAGCTTTCAGCTGCTCCAGGTGCCTGACCTGGTTCACCAGTCACTTGTACCAACACAGGACAGAAGAAGAAGGTATATGGAAATGAGTGGCCACAGAAATAGATGTGAAGGGTGCACTAAGCAGTGCCACTGGCTACGAAATCATGTCCAGCAGAGGCAGTTGTGCACAGCAGAGTGGAAGGCTCAAAGGAAGAACTGGCTCTGACTCACTCTTTCATAGCTGTGGATAGGCCAGCTCTGCGGAAGTCTGAGGAGGAACCGAGATGTTAAAAACCAAACTGCTGAGAAAAGATGCAGTCTGATATCAGCAAGGTGCATGCAAGGCATGAGCTATCCTTCAGAGAGAAAATATTGGGCTGTTTCTCCAAGCCTGTCAGTCATCCCAAATTTGTGTCTTCTCCTTTTTATTTGTCCTGTGAACAGGTCCCTTCTATTTCCTTAGACACATTTTCTCAGCTGCTGACAGGACTACAGTTATCCCCTGTGGAGCAAATGGTGAGGAAAATCTGGCTAGACCCGTAAGGCTGAGGCCTCAGAATGGGACAGCAGTCTGAAAGGTGAACATCCAGAAGTCATTCTCTGACCATGTAATTCAGACACCAGGCACTGCAGGGCAGGGAGTCATGCTGTCAAGCCTGTGTCCTAGTCAGTGCCAACTCACCTGAAATGCCAGGAAGGAGCGAAGGACCTTTCTATCCTTGCTTGCAGGACTGTTCCACCCTCTGGTGATATTGGAAAACTCATTCTCCATTTTTGCCTCTTCCTTTTATTTTTGTTTTGTGCCTTTCAGTTTCAATACTCAAATGAGGCCAAGCTCCCTCAGGTGATAACTTTCCTGTCTTGTATCTTGCCTTGTCAGTTAATTCTATTTCTTCCAATGTAACATTGCTTAAATGCAGGACCTTTTCACATAATTTCTCTTGCAGCTCCTATGGTGATGCTTCATTCTGAATCCCTTCCCAATTTCTATTGTGGAAATAGAGGAATGTTTCTGGTGTGGTCACTTTGGGCAGCAAAAAGGGTCTGGTTTCAGAGGAAAATGCTCCCTATAGCTATGTGCCACTGAGTTCAGCAAGAGGCTGGAGAGGTTTGGAAGCAGTGATTTATGTTCTGTTCCTCATTTCAGATTCCCATACCAAGTGTGCCTGTGTTCCAGCCGTCCACCCCCATCCCTGAGCGCCTGGAAGCTGTACAGCGCTACATCAGGGAGCTTCAGTATCCTTTGCTGTTACCTTACTCACTGGTGTGATAACCCAGGAAGAGAGAGCAAGAGGACTTTCTTTCCCTGTGACAAACAGAGAAGCTCCTTCTGTTTTAGCTGGAGGAGAACTGAAACATGTTCCCTGAAGACAGGAAGCTGGACTTGGGATAATGTTTTGTTTTGCTGCTCCGTTTCTCTTCTTTTTTTGCCCAAGTTACCTTCTGGTTCTGTTCACTGCGTGTAGCAAATGGGCATGTTGTCAAGGGCCTTTCCCCACTACCCACTCTTCTAGGTCAGTGGCTTTACAGTGGTATTTCGTTAAAAACGCACACATCTGAGATCCTGACAGCCAGGTGTCAGAGAGACTACAAACTGCATCACCTCATTGTTAAGGTGTGGGTGAGTTGCGGTGATGGGAAAACCTTCTCAGGTCACCTTACTCGATCACTCTCTTCTGTAGCTGTCCAAACAACACTCAGCCCCCCTGCTTTTGTGCATCTGTGGTATCCTGCCCCTTTATATGCAGAGCTACCTGTGTGACTGTGTTCTTGGGATGAGATTTCTCCATTCCTATTGTGCAGGAAAGCAGGTGTATGCCATGCAAACACAGTCTAATCTCACTGATGAAATACAGATCTAGCTCTGGCTTCAGCTCTTATTCAAGGTAAGAAGGCTGACCTTTTGGCACCTGTCACCCATCCAGGGTGGTTGTGCTCTGGACTGCATCCCAGTCAGTCTTAGAATAAGGTACCATGAATGAAACATTGCTCCATGTATTATGCGCAGATTGGAGCAGGAAGAGATTTATCAAACTATTCTGCCCTGGTAACTGGAAGGCTGAGCAGAGCATGTGCTGTCAGCATGAACCTTTGGGAATTGGAGTGGAAACCCATGTGTGGGTATGAGGAAGAGAAGAATTGACAAGGAAATACAGTGGAAGTAAGGAGGGACAATAAATGGGAGAAATGCAGGAAAGGGAGGTAGGGATTTTCTTGTGTTGCTGCTACATTTGTGGGATCATGACTTTGCTGTGAGAATAGTAAATAACATGAAAGTCCTTCCGACAAGTTTTCTTCAAACTCTACTTTCCAAGCTGCCAAACCCTTAACTGTTTGCTTCCAGGTACAATCACACTGGGACACAATTCTTTGAGATTAAGAAGAGCAGACCTCTGACTGGGTAAGTGCTGGCAGCCTCTACAGCATTTAATCCTTTCTTTGTTGTTGGAGCCCTGCTATACACACTGCTTTTTCTTCATCCCCTGCCCAAGGTCTAGTGGCACTTAGGGCTTTTAGTACTGCAGCTGCATCCTGCTTTAGGTAACTTTATTGTCTGTTGCCTGGGGGCATAGCTGGGCAGGGCTGTGTCTGGTCTTTCTCAAGAAAGAGAGTAGGGTTTTTTTTGTCATGAATCAGTAAATCCAGTAAACCAACAATAATGTATTGCAAAAGTGTGCATATTCTGCCTGTTTCTAATTGGAATGAAACTAAATGAACTTCTGAGATATTCTGAAATTAGGTCCTGCTCTACAAAAGCTTTGTGAAAGCCAAGTATCTTTACAGGTCTGACTTCATAGCTCCTGTGAGTGCCTCTGCAGAATCTAAGCTCACTAATGCTTTTGGTGACTCATACTTTGAATGAGAAAGGGTATTCTCCTCACTGCAGATTTTGAGAACTGCTGTGCCCCAGAAGTTCCTGGCAATAAGCACCAGATGTTCATTGACTCTCTTGAAGAGCATATAGAGAATCTCCCAAGACTGACTTCTTACTATTAGTCTAGTCCATAGATTTATGTGAGTCTAAATGCCTTGTTTTGTAATCAGTCCAATGTCCCCTCCATGGTACTCACTGAACAGAGACTAGGGTTAATGCCAGAGAAGGCCTTATTGTCCTTGAGCCTTGTGAGGCAAACACTGCTGGCTCTTGGTCCTTTGAGGGTTTTACTTGTGGACACATTGGTGTCCATCCTGAACTCCCAGAGCCAGGTGCTGTGGTCTCCCTGAGAACCCAGGTTGGCCAGTAAGCAGTTTTGCTGCAACCCTCTGAAGTTAATTCCTTGGAAGCAACAACAGCGTGTGACAGAGACCTGGGTTGGATTTAATATCTTCTTAAAGAAGATATTTTGTCCTGTTCCCTATCCTCTGTGGGCCACCCTCTTTCCTGGAAACCTACCTTACATATATAGTAAGGGCTGAACTGGCCACATGGCATAGCACAAGCCCTCTAACTGTCCTCGTCTTTCCCTTGTCCCACTCTGCAGGCTGATGGACCTGGCCAAAGAAATGACCAAAGAGGCCCTGCCAATAAAATGCCTGGAAGCTGTGATCCTGGGAATGTATCCTTTCCTCTTGGAGTTGTGCATGTCTGCCCATCCTTGTGTTTTTGCCTCTGCTTTCTTGCTTGTGATGCTTTGAGGGTGATGATAATATTGTTACCAAGACCCACATTCCTCTTTTTTTCCTCCCCAGTTCTCCCACAAAACCCCACCAATGAAATCCAAATCCAAGCAATTCTCTAAAGTATCAGAACTAGTTCTGTGGAGTTGCTCCTCCTTCATCAAGAAGGGTGGTGCTGCTCTGGTCAGCTATATAAGATACTAAAAGATAAAACAACATCTAAAGAGGAGCAAAAACACCAGCTAGAGTTAGGTCAGGAAATCCTTTGTGGATAGCATTGTTCCCTTACTGCCTGCGTGTGTTCTGCATTAAAATAAGTTACAGATCCTCCCGAACTTCTAATTATGGTGTATGTCACCTACTAGCTTAGGCAATGCCTTTATTAGTTCTAGATGTGTGTTGTCTTTAAGTACACATCTTTCCTAGCTATCTTCCAGGTTTAGTTTGTGGTACTTGGGCTATAGGTTCTTCATGCACCTGGAGGGGCAGAGATGGTGAGTGAATGGTTCAAAAGTGGAGGTTGGTGAGTTTTTATCCTGAAGGTGTGTGAAACAGTAGCTAGTGAAACAGGTTGAAACAAACTGAGGAATAATGCTGCAGTGTTAACAGTTTGGGAGCTATGGAATACAGTACACTTAAAGTGCTAGCATTAGAACTTCTGCATCACAAAACTGCATCAAAATTAACTTCTCTTTGTTGACTGTCTCCTTGAAGAGGCCAAGTCTGTTTTCCCCATAACCCAGATGAAAGTAGGACAGCCTGCAATGAGCTGGACTCTTGACCTGGAGAACATATCCTGTCTATGCCTGAATCAGTAGGGAGGCTGCTAAGCAGGCTGGGAGGGTCTGGGGCAGGTAGGAAGTGTCTTGTCAGGAAACTGTTACCGGTTGTTTCCTGAATGGTGGCTGCTGTCAGTTACCTCACCAACAACATGACCACACTGGACCGTTTCCCCATCAGCTTCAAAACCCACTTCTCAGGGAACTACTTCCGACACATCGTGCTGGGGGTGAACTTTGGCGGCCGCTATGGGGCACTGGGCATCAGCCGACGTGAGGAACTTATGTACAAAGCACCTGTCTTCCGCACACTGAGCGAACTCATCTTTGACTTCGAGGAGGCGTATCGCCGCTGCTGGCACACTCTGAAAAAGGTGAAGCTGGGCCACTGCGTGTCCCATGACCCACACAGTGTGGAGCAGATTGAGTGGAAGCGCTCCATCCTGGATCTAGACAAGCTAACCAGGGAAGACTTTCGCAAAGAGCTTGAGAGACATGCCCGTGATATGAGGCTGAAGGTAAGCAGCAAGGATGGAGTAACTCACTGCCACATCCACTGTCTTGCCTGGTTGCTGGTGTACTGGGGGAATGAAGTGACAGGAAACTCTCCTAGATGTGTGGAGTGGAAAGTGAATTGGAGGCTGGGGCCTCTTCCTCACTGAATACCACCCACTGTATACAGGCTGGTCCCCTAATGGATGATCATGCAGTGCTGCAGTTGTGAGTAGCTTGGACTGTATACAGTCCTTGGAGCCACAGCTGTCACTGTAACTTGATTTTTCTGGCTTTTGCATTTTTTATGCACTTGCCTTGCCTTTTTGTCTTTTTTTTCCATATAATAAATCATTGTTAGTTTTTGTGGGTTTTGTTATTACTCATATTGGTTTTCTGCTCATGTAGCTCCTAATTTTATATTTCTGGCAGATTGGGAAAGGAACTGGACCACCATCTCCCACCAAGGACAGAAAGAAAGATGTCTCCTCCCCACAAAGAGGTCAGGCCAGCCCCCATCGGCGAAACAGCCGTGGGGACCGACGGTGAGTGGGGCTGCTGGGCAGAATACCTATCTAGAACATCTGTTTTACTCAGACTCCACCTTGCTGTTTGGTTTTGGATCCTTCTGATGTCCTATTGGGTTTCTTTAGAACAGTGGATATTTCTCTGACCTGCAGTAGCATTCTTCCCTAGGCAATACCATTGTGAGTTTGTCATTGCTTAGGAAATTGGGGGGACAGCTGGGTTTTTTTGCTTGCTTGTTTTGGCAGGGAGGAGGAAGGCAGCTCAGACAGTGATGTTGGTAGCTGACCTTTAACCTTACGCATGGATCTGAGCTCTGGTGTCTCACAGACCTGTGCCTCAAAGAGATTCCAAAAATTATTCTGCTGTCAGCAAGATTGTTTTCCTGGTAATAACCTGGGGTTCTGGAGTGGACTTCCTACTTCCTAACTTGCATTCTGTTCTGTTGAGATCGTTGGGAGAATTACTGAAGGCTACAGAATAGTCCTGTCCTCAGTAGTGCAGGATCAGTCTGAAGCTCTATGCTGCCATCTCTATGTGCAGCATCTCCTGACTGAAAACAGTTTCTGAAGAATTGTTACCCTCTTTGCTCACAGGCCGTCTGGTGAGAAGAAGCCTGCCGATTCCAAAGCCATGCCAGACCTCAATGGGTACCAGATCCGGGTGTGAAGAGAGCTGTGCCTTTTGTGCATGGCTCCACGGACTTCTTGCTGGCCACAGCTGGGACCTGGATCCACCTGCAGTGATTCTGACAAATGGGACAGGGGAGTGGGAGCAAAAGAGAGTGCTAATTTTCCCAGGTACTTACTAGTGGGCCAGTCCCAGAGCTGGATCCCATGGGTCCCAGAGGATTCGCCTGCCTATTTCTGGGAGAGGTGACCATCTTATTTCACTTAAGTATTTTTAAAAAAAAAGAAAAAAAAGAAAAAAAATCTGTACATTAGTGGGAGTTTGCTTTAGGAAGAATATTAAGTGAGTGGGGTCAGTGGACTTGCTATCTTTGCCTTGACAGCAAGTAGATGAAACATCTTGTCAACAGTACTTCTTCCCTGCTTGCACTGAAGTCTTCAACCCCTGCAAAGCCTGCAGGGCTGAGGGAGAAGTGATTCTGGAATGGGATGACCCCTGAATCTTGTACAAAAACTTCTGGTTTTGTCATTATGAACACTTTGTTTATCATTGCTCTTGTAAGAGATAGGTCTGAATTTGCTCAGCCTGATTTATTGACCACACAAAGTCTTCTCGTCCAGAAAAAACACATCTTGTATGTTTAGTCCTGCCTATTTCAAAGCATTTCATTGTCTCTGAGGGGGTAGACAATGGGATGATTGCCCGCTGCAGTGCTGGTGAACTGTTGCTGTAGGTCCTTTGGTGGTTGAGTACATCAGGATATGCCTGTACCAGTGCTACATGAAAACAGGCACAGAGACCTCAATTGTTCCAGCAGTGGAGATGGGGCAGGTGGGGACTGGTGGAAAACCTGAACTTTGCATCGTCTCTTCATCAGCCTTCTCTCTATTAACTTCTAGTGACTGCTACTCAGAAAGCTTGTGGCAGGCACTTCAGTCACTGAAGTATGAGTTTTAAGAGTAAATAGTTAAAGATGGATGTAATAATGTGAACAGGTTTTACAAGCATTTTTTCCTTTCCACAAAGGTCTTGCTCCTTCCTGCCTGTAGTGTTAGTGCCAGAGTTACGTACACCTGTTTGTGAGAAGCTCTGCTTGAGGAAATTGCAACTGCTTTCCTGACAGCTCAGCCTGGAGCCTCCTGAAAGCAGTTCCCCACCCCAGTGCCAGAGCTGTGCTTGTGTTCTGGCTCTTTGGGTAGCTGCAGTATGTAACAGCGCCACTTACACTAACCTTCCCCAAAGTGCTGGGCTGGGCCTTTCTGCCACTTATGGCCTTGACTCTTCCTACACGTCTTTGGGGAGAGTGTTGTACTACTGATTAAGCGGTGTAATGCTTGTCAGAAATCTGGAATCTTGTCAGACCTCTGTTTGAGGCCTAGGGCATGGAAACAGTGGGATTTCCAGAAGTCAGAACAGCGTGGTCTTGAAGTGATTTGGATGCATGGATCTAGGGGATGCAAAAACTGAGCTTGGGAGTGGGAGTATCCTTGAGAGAAAGAGTCTTGTTTTATCACAGCACTGTCAAGAAGCTAAACTTTCTGAAATACCACATATTTAATTTTGTTAGAACCGGGCTTATTCTTTATTTTCTTTCTTTGTTAGAAACATGATGGAGCTTAGCTCTACTAGGTTTTTTTGTTGCAGTATTCCTGTGCCACATCCTCACAATAAGCAGAGCTATTTTGGTGGCAGAGAATGGGTTCTTGACCCCAAACAAATCAGCTCTTCTGTCTAGTTAAAGCAGTTAATCCTTGAAGCACCACCCACAAGCGATTTAACTCAGGCCTTACAGGTTCCTAATTGTACATCCTTAACTGTGACGTAACACGCAAGGCATATCCATACCACTGCAGTCCGTCCTTCCAGTCTCCCTTTGTAGTCTGTATTTTTCTGCTGTGCTGTACAACCAGGAGGAAACCTGTAAGAAGGTGGCAGAACTTGCTGCTGAGCCAGGAGAAGGTCAATCCAGAAGAGGATGCCAGTTTCCACAGTGCAATGCAACACCTGTCCACTCCCTTATATTCCAGCTACGTGCAACAGTTGAAATTAACAGCGGCAGCAAGCCAAGCACCCATTTGAATGTGTCCTCTGCTCATTTTTGTGTGGCTGTAAATTAACATATTTAGTGTCTGGATGCTAACGATGATGTTAGCTGTAAAGGCACCACAGTTACCTGTAAATAATATGGGCCACTTGGAAGCCACAAACTGCCTTTGCATAATGTTTACTATGCAGCGGACTGAAAGTTCAGATGCCACTGTGAATCATATGATAAATACAAGCAGCAGTCAGCAAGGGGAAACTGACTCAGGTTTTAATAAAGTGGATGAAATCCAGAATTTAAAAAAAATTATAAAAGATGCCTAGAATACATCCTCACCATGACTTTGTTTAGTTGATTGGTTAGTTAATTCAGAGTAACTGGAGAGCTCTTGAGAGTAATTAGTAGCTTAATACAGGGAACATTCAATAGCTGGACAGACTTGAGCTTTTTTAGATGGAAAGGGGAAATGTGGGGGTGGGAGGAAGACTTTAAAACAGATGGGACAAGTGAGGGGTCAGCTGCAAGTTAATGATGCTTTTTTGAGAGCAGGGCAACAGGGGTGTTCGGCAGTGTTAGATCGCCAGGGCAGAATGGCTTAAAACAAAATGCTTTGTTTGACTTTGTAATTAAGTGTTTCCCTGCAGGATGTAACTGAGGCCAATAGCTTAGAAAACCAAAGGAAATGGATGTTTAAGATATGAATGACAGGTAGAGTTCAAGGTCTCTTAATCCTCAGCTGCAGCTAGACAAGAACATCCTCTTTCAAGATTTAGTTGCATAATTATATATGTTAGGAAGTATTTAATTCTTTGCTTGTATCTAATGTTGATAAATTTCTCGAGATGGACACAGGAGCAGACAAGTGCCCTCTGCTAAGGGCACTGTTTCAAGCCTTCTACTATGTTTCTCTGTGTCAAAGAATTCCTGCTCCTTACTGTTTCTGTATCTCCAGTTTAGCAGATGGTACAAGAAACTGGAAAAGGACCATAGAGTTCTCCCCTTCTTGCTCTTGCTCCCCCTATCTTTGTAACAGGGTGAATCACTTCAATACAAAGCTTTGCTTCCTTCCTAGCAAACAAGACCACATCCTTCCATGACAGAGAGGATTAATGCAGTCTAGCTTTATGCTGTAAGAAACCTGAGGGTACAGTGCAAGACAGACTTTAGCACTTTGACTTCTTTCCTCCTCCACTTGCTCTGGTTTCTGGTCTGTCTGCCTTGAACCATAAGGAAAAAAGGCTGGTGATGAGAGTCTTTTTCACTTCTGCAGGCTTTAGAGCTACAGAGAAGGAACGACAATGTAACCCATACTCCTTAGTGCCTGCAGAACAAGGAAGATGGATCCCAAGGAGTCCTACTAATTTTTTAATGTTAAATATTAATAGGGAAGCTCATGCAGCTCTGTGATATAAGTTTCACTGTTCAGTAGGTCTCACCTGATGTCTGTTCTGCAGTACAGGTCCTGTGGACTCTGTGGAAAGGAACCGTGTTCGTACACTAGGAATGGATAGACACTGCCTGCACTGTATGTAAAGCTGAGGTGAGCTTTGAAAGACTTCAACAAGTGCTGACCTATTACTGGCGAAACTATTTTAAATGTCATGCAAACCTTGAAATAAGATCCCCTCTTTATACTTTTATGTAGACAAGTCCCTTGATACCTGGCCAAATGCAATTTTTTTAATGGGCAGATTCATTACTGAGCAAAACTTTCTGCTACAGCATCACTGATACAAACTTTGTATATTAAAGAGCAGTGTTGGGTGTCCATCAGTCTGTGACACATTAGCCTTTTTTTTAACTGGTAGAAGCTAAAGGAGCCTTTAGGAACTTGAGGTATGTTAGCAAGTGTTTTGGGTGGGAGTGGAGTGCTTTTTTTTCAGTTACTATTTTACCTGTGGGTCAGGGTATGGGTCAGTATGTAGTATCCTTGGATCTATCAGAATAAATGACTCCAGAACTGTAGTTGAAACATATTTTCTGTTCATGTAGTAGCTGTATTGCTGGTTTCAAATCTGCTTAACACGATGAATTTTCTTTAAAGTATTTCAGGTGAAAGCCTTAATCAGGTGCCTGCCCCCTAAGGCAGGCTCATGTGTGGTGTTGTATAGACTGAAACATGACTGTCCTTAAAATTTCAGAGTTTAAGAAACAATAATGAACAGAAGGAAGCTCCTGTCTGCCAAAGGGCAAGAGTCTGGATTAGATTGGCTTGACCTTGCTCCAGTGGCTCTGGCTAATCACTTTGGGTGGTTGCTTTAGCTACCTGCTTCTTCTGAGTGAAGTATTTCAAGTGGTCCTGATGATGAAGCAGTAGATATAGGCAGGGGGTGTCCCAGGTGTACTGTGTGTGCAAGTCTGGCTGAAATAACACCACACATTCCAGTGGCCTTGCATTGTTGTCCTGACAACGTTTAGACCTGCATTATGGATTTATAATTTTACTTAACAAAGCAAGTGCTATTCTGGCTTGATGTTTGCTCTCCCAGAGCAAGGTGGAGATGGCCCCTCTACAGCCAAGCTGAACTCCTTAGGGAATTTAATATTTTTGTGTGTCTTCTGAGCAGTTGTTTACTTGGATCACAACCACTCTCCTTCAGTGGTGCTCTGGCCCTTTCTGCTCGAGAGCAACTCAGTTTAGGCCCAGAAGGCTACTGAATCTCCCAAAATCTCTGCAGAGCAGAGTGTCCCTCCAGGTCAGGGTTGGGATGGTGCTAGTGGGACCAGAGCGGTCCCTTTCCACGCACATCAGTATTCTACTCCAGCACTGATAGGGTGCTCCAAAATAATTTACATCTTTATCACTGGTACAGCTCAGAACTAAGAAATGGAAAGTTTCTTTCTTTAAGAACAGTATCATGTGTGTCTTTTTGTAATTAATCAGTGTGGTTCTGTGTTCTTATGTAGCCAACACAGAATTTTTATTTAGATTTAGTTCTTACTGCACTTCCCATGGCCCTCATGTTGATACTTCTTCCTGCTTCCTTTGACACTTAGACAATAAAATTCCCTCTGTACTGCTGTCAGCTTGTGCAGAGAAAACAAGTTGTCTGTACTGTTCTTCTTTCTGCGTTAAACCTTCCCATTACATGTCAGCTGAGAAGTCAAAGGGACAGCCTTGAGTGATGGTATCAGGCAGATTATGTAAAGATGTCCTGTACTTGCTACACTAATGGACATGGAAGAATGGACATCCTACTTTAATCATCTGAACAGGTGAGTGTCTGTGCGCACAGAGGCAGCTGCCAGAGTAAGTATGTATGTATGTGGCTGTTTAGCAAAGGCCAGAACTCATATTTTCATCTTGAACTGCCATCAGTCAGGCTGGATGGGAAAAAAAATCAGTGCAGGCAGCATCAAAAATTTCAGTCTTACAATACTGTAACAAACAATACTGTAAGGGTTAATACAAACCCTCTTCTTGCACTGCTCAACTCGTCAGTGTACAATTCAGTCTCCCTTCCTGGCCTGAAAAGCAATTCTGCTCAAAGTCTGTGTTTAGTGACCTTCCAGGCTAATGACCTCACCAGGACTTCTCAAGACAAATGCTGGGTTAATAAAGGACAGTCAGCTGCAAGATTCAGTGCAAGGATCCCCAGCAAGGAGATCCAACTTTATTCAGGCTATCATCTTTCAGGCATAAAATACCCCTGGTTCCTAGGGAAATGAGTAATAGCTGGGACCAGGGCCAGGATGTAGGCAAGTCTACAGTGTGTATAGGAAAGGAATAAACATTTTCTGACCTGTTACTCCAAAGAGAAAGGCACATGCAATAGTCCATCTTAGCCAAGTTAATTATATGAACAGCTTCTGCCCTGAGGGAAAGTAATTGCACAGTTTTAAACATCTACTTCAGATGCTTGCTTGAAAACACCCTCTGCCCCATGTCTTACAGATTTTGCTTTAAATCAGGTAACTCCTATATCCTCTGTGGATGTATAGATCAGGGTGATTGTTAGACAGTGGAGGGAGAACAGCAAAACAGTGACGTGGCCACAGACTTTCTGCTCCCTCTTATATCAGGCTTTTCCCCTGCTACTGGTTGTTCCTGCTGTTTTAGGTCTTCAAGTCAGTTAGAGATTAGGCTGCTTGAACCTTAAGTGGAAAATCTTTATTGTGGGAAGGATAAACAACATGTTGAAGCAGAAAATAAAAAAAACACAAACCACACCCTGTCAGTTTTTACACTGAGAGGCCCAAGACTTAAGGCTCTCACACGTCTAAAAGCACACAGGAATTCATTCATGAGAGAGTGAGACTGAGCCTTAAGAGCACCATTCATGCAGCGTCCGCAGGATTATGGTAGGCAAAGGCATATGACATACTGTGGATAGCAGGCCATTACAGAATTAAGTTAACTCAGCCAAGCTGGCTTTCCTGGATTATATTTTTATTTTGGCAAAGAATGAGTGCCATCCTATCTCTAACCTCATTTTAGAGGAGGAAAGGAGGAGACAAATAACTATAGAATAACTACTGCATTCATCGACTCCCAGGTCAAGAGCAGCTCCAGACATTGGCCAATAACTGAATATACAGAATAAATATAAGCAGAAGGCTTTGCATCCAGAAAGAAAAGAACAAACAAATGAATAAAATTGTTAAGGCTTGAAGCCAAGTCTTTTTTTGTGTGTGTGTATAAATTAAAGACTGGATGGAACAAATACATCTTTTGTTGTAGCACAAGCCAATGTCTAACCTAGTCCTTCTCCCATTTACCTAACTCGGACCTTGAAAGCTGCTGTGTTTGTCTTATCAAAGTTACAAAAAATTTTCCAGCTCTTATACAAGACCACAAGAATGTACAGTCTAAATCTGAAAGAAAATAAATACATTTTAAAATAAATAAAAAGAAAAATAGCTTCAAGACTGGAATGACATTTTCAGTGGAAGTTGGAGGACAACTTGCCTTGACAGGAGAAACCAAACATTTACAGCTGACAAAAGGAGTTAGAGGCATGCCAGCTGTTAAATCTGTCATCTTGGTTATCATTGTAACAGGTGAGTTCTCTACAGAAACTCAGTATCATACTTAGAAACACAATGCAGTACGTTCAATTCAGCGTGTGCATTTCACCATGACAGTGCTATGGGAAGCACTACAGCTACAGTCCGGTAAGAAGCAGGTCACAGCCAGCAATTCAACAGGAAGCCTGAAAGGAGATGGTATCCCACTAACGCTTGTGTGCTCCCCCTTCAGATAAGCAACAAAAGGGTTCATCCGCATTCGGATGACCCATGGATATGCCCGCAAATTTCTAAACAGTACATCCAATAAATGTTCAATACTGAGGTGGTGGCAATGGGAGCAGATATTGGACTGCAGCAACACCCTGCTTTGCAGACATCATCAACACATCGTCAAGAGCAGGACTCATACCTTGATCCACTCTTAAAAGGATTCTGAGATGCTGAACTTCTTATGACCTCTTGGAGACTCTTCAGAGAAGAGAAACTAAGGTCAAGTATATTTCAGAGGTCTGCCTTCACAAAGCAGGTGGCGTACAGAGCACTAACAATAAATCTGAAACTCGGGTTTTTTGTTTTATATAACAAGTGTTACTCCCATCTAAGTGTTCGTTTCAGAGCTCCCACTCCTTCCACTTAATTCTTTAGGGGTGAGGAAGCCCACTATCTTACATCTTGACACCATTTAAATGTTGCATTTATAATAAAATTTATCCCTAGAGAATTGCACCTATAACTTTTTAACTGAAGAAATACAGCTGCAGAAAAAATAAACATCAGTAACTCAGATAAACTGGATAGAGCAGTCATGGGAAAACAGCTGCTGGAGAGATAGCTCATAAGAAAAAGCCATGGAGAAAGAAGACCTCAAACAGCAGCCAAGTTTCATTTATTAAGAACAGGAAAGAAGCCATGTTTACCACTCCTCCCATCCCATGTAATTGGGAAAACTGATTATGAAGGGCAACCTCCTGAAGCAATGAACTTAAAACCGACAAAATGAAGGAAGTCCAACTTGTATCTAAATAGTGTAACTAAATACAGCCTAGCAGCTGTGATGCAAACTAAGCTGCTCTTTAGCAAAGATACTTTGTCAAATACGTGTTTGTCTCTACAGCTGCAAGCTCCTGCAGCTTAGGAGGCTGCTAACAGGGAATGTACACACACTGCCAGTGGTCTCTGGCATCGCTTCCCCTAAGCACCAGTCTCCCTGAACTCTACATCACTACTAAGGTGATGTAGTTGGTAATTACCTCTGTGACACCTTCCCTAAGCACTGCAGATACTGCTGTTCTACTTTCATAAGCATTTACAGACCCCTCTGTAATTCATCAGAAAGCTGTGTTAATGACAACTCATCACGCATTTAGGTCCAGAAACAGTGCTAAGAGCTATATCTGGAATCTCAGTTCTGCATCCCATTATGATGCTCATTTCCACAGGGTCTGATTGTACCTCTGGGTGCAATTCTTAAAGCATCACAAAACACATTATTTTCTCCCAACAACTATATGCTAGTGGTGATTTTATAGTTAGGAACTTTCTATCCTCCCCACCTCCAAGCCACTCCTTTAATCCCACACAGTTAGAGGCATTCACAGGTCTCCAGATCCATTTGATATTAACCCCAAATTGCTCTAGAACCCAGGAGGTTTTATTTTCCCAAAACAGACCACCTCCATAAGAGTCTATACTAGAACTTCTGGGACAGTAGTCAAAATAAACACAGAGATCAAGTCTTCAATTCTGCTTTTGTGTCTCTGTGCAGTCACTAGCAATGGTCCTGCGTTTCTGCCATAGTTTCACCTATGAGTGCCCAAGCATGTGTAAGCCAGGGCTTTGAGAGCTGCAAGTTACCCTGGGAGTACTATAACCTCCAGAAAGAAGAATAAGGGGACTTGTAGGCATTGTACTGGGGTTTCTCTGCACGACTCCATATCTAGGGTTCAAAATCTTAACCATTACAAGTGCATACCATATTATTTCATGCATGGAAAGGGAAAGCATTGGTTTGACCTGTGCAACATTAGATTTTCCAGCAAAGCATAGCTGGAACCTTAAAACCTCCCTGAGATGCTTCCATGCAATTTGCCCACAAGTCAAGGCTTTGGTTTACATAAAATGGAAAAAGCACTTGTGACATTGGAACACAGGTCCTCCACCTGAGTTACATCACAGGACTGGCAGGGTGCTTTAGGCAGTGCAGGGGCAACCAGTTCATCTGCCGATGTATGGTGCACACCTTATGGGTCTCAACAGGGGGGCAGGCAGCTTTCATACACACACACAGACACACAGCTCCTCATCAACCGACCTCAGACCCTGCCAGCAATTACAATGGAAGCAGATAGCTAAAGTTCTAAGCACCAACACCATGTGTCACAGAATTTTTTGTTGTGCTTTTGGCTGGTTGTTGTTAAACCTTTAGTGTCTTCTAAGCTTCCTATTACAATGTTAACAGCAGGAGGGAGTCATCTGCAACCAGGCTGCCTTCTGGCAACCTCTTTTTTGAGCCAGGTAGAAAGCAAAGCTCTCAGTTCACCCTTTCCTTCCCTCCCTTTACAAATACAACTGCTTACAAAATCAGAGTAAGAGTACTTGCAGAAATCAGTCAAACTATGAGATAAACATAGTCATATAAATGCACACCTCTGCATCCCTCCCCATGTACCAGTGCCATGCCAGAACTATTACCTAAGGGCAAAATTACTCACATGCCCCCAAGGCTGCTGTTCACTTATAGAAACTCACAAGTGGTAGCAAAAGCCATTCACACATCACCAGACAAACACCACACCATGTGGCAGAGCAAGAAGGGAATATGCAGTCCTTACACACTCATAAAGGGCACAGAACACAACCCTCCCCCAGCACACACATACCTTATTTTTGTAGTTTACAGAAGTGAGCTGTAAAAGATCAGCAGTATTGCTTTCTTTGGGAGGAGGGCAAGGGTTCCTGAATGCAAATCCTTCTTTGTGGGGGGAGAGAGAAGTGTGGGGGGGAGGGGGCAAGACAAGCCCAAGGCCAAAGAAGCCACCTCTGGGATTTAGGGATGCCTTGGGAGGTAAATTAGGCTCACTTCTTCCCTCTCTTCAACTCCAACTACTTTCTTGTGTAGCCAATTTACCCTCTTTCACCTCCCAGCCAGCAAAAGCTTGTTGATCAAGTCTTCAGAGGCCCAGCTGCCAGAAATACAAGGTGCTGCAGTTACTTTGTGGTATTTTCTTAGATTAGCAGTGTTTTATTTTTCAATAAAGAAAGTAACATTTAAAATACCAAAGTCCCTCAATATAGACCACGAAGAACAAACAATGTTTCAAGTTTCCTGTACCTTCCCACAAAAACTTGAGGTGGGACCAGATTTCCTGCCTCACTGTTCACAATCTCCATTCGTGAACAGAAGATTGACAATGTTCCTGCCAATATTGATCTTATCTCTTAGGGAAAAATTGAGCACCAAATGTCAGGCTGAACTGGGGAATTTACTCTAGAAACAGGTACAGCTCGACTGCTTTTGTACTGGCCAAACCAATGCTGACAAAAGCACACTGATAGGACACCGAAGGTACACTGGGATCCAAGTGACTGCAGTCTGGCTCCAAGTTACACAGCCTTCCCCTTCCTCCCAATGCATGTCAAGAGACAGGAGTTGATCCTAAGGGTTCTATCTACCTAAACATGGCTGGGTCCAGAAGAAGGATGCAGCATGGACTTTAGTCTTGCACAGGAGATGGATGCTCAACAGCCAATAGGTTGACTACTGACCCCTGGCAGGCTGAATGCAATATAGAGTGCACAAAGAAAACAACAGGGCAAGTGACAAGATCAGCTCTTCCATCTGATGGCTCTGCTGACTCTCACATGCCTTCCATTTTCATCTCTCTTTTGGGACAACCAGAGTTATAGCCTTCTGGGGTTGTCATGCCTCACAGGGTAATTTTTTCCACAGGATATTCACTGGGAGGATCCTAACTATTTTCGCTAAAAATGACAAATTAGGTACCATTCAGAGAATGCTAGAAAGGAAGGAACCCTTCCGCAAGGCCTCTAAGCTTTTGCTGCGGTTCTAGAGAAGCTGTGGGTGGCTCTGTAGAACCCCTGGTTCCATTCCTGGCAATCTCATTCCCTGGTCCATTAGTCACAACAAGCAGTTTCTTGTAGAAACTGTTACACCACACAAACCCTTCTGTCAGCAAGTCAGCCCTTACAGATTATTAAGCAAAAGACATTTCTAAGCAGTTAGCAGATCCAATCTAAAAGACAACACAACAACTAGCCCTGAAAGGACTAAACTATTACTGAGAAATTAAAAGAACTATTGTTTTGGTGTGAAAGAGTATTGGCATATACACCCCACGCTCCTTGGTAGCAATTAAACTAACCAAAAGCAGACAGCATCGCCCCTCTCTTTTCCAGCTCCTTAAAAATCTCACACAGGGACAAATAAACACGGGAGTTATGTTGGTTCCTGCAGCACAAAAACACCTGCTAAACAAGGCAGTGGAACAAGGATCCCTTTAAGAGATGCTAATGCCTGAATACACCTGGCAGCCCACTGGGAACACAGCTCAGGTTTGCAGAGACCCAGAAAATACCAATGCAAAAAGTGCTCCAACTCCCATCCCTGCTTTTAGTGAGGCTGTGAGGGGAGAAAAGGACTTTTAGGGCATGACAAGGAAAAGGGTTTTCTTGCAAGCAGGTTGTGCAATCCAGAGCCTCAACTGCTGTATTCAGAACAGCTTTTCTTTAGGGAAAGGGAATCAACACTAACTCTCTCTGAGGCTGGAGATCTCCAAACCAAAGCTAGCCAGCAGGCAGAGATGATCAGATGAACAAAAAGGATTTGGTAACCCATTTGCCATCAAGAGGACATCTTCAGAGAGAAGAGAAAGACGGCCAAGCAGCTTCAGGGGTCCATCCTTGTACAGCCTACGACCTGACAAAGAAAATGGAAAGAAACATCAGCCAAAGATTGGCACCATAGATTAACTCTACAGAGGGATACTTGTCAATCCTTTCCTGTTCTTTCCCTGATAAATGAAGACAGCCTGCACAAACAGTACAAGCATCTCTGAGACTAGACGTGAAAGCAGTGAGCATCCTACAATACTGCCGGTTCATGGTTTCATATACTTGCAAGCATAGGAAGCAAGAATACACTAAAGTCACCAGGGAGTTGCTTACATGAGAAGTTCTTTTCATGGACTGTGCCCTAGCAACAGCTTCAGATTCTCCCCCAAGGAGGAATTAATCTCTTCATTCCTAACCTGTTCCCCAAACTTGATTCTGACATGACCCAAATCAGCTTCAAGAGAGTTCCTGGATGCATTTACATGCAGTCTTTCATCAATAGAATTCCTGCTTCAGGCAGCAGAGAGAAGGTGCCACTGTAAGAGAACCAGAGTCACCTCTTTCCAAGAACAGTGTGTGGTCTCAGACAGACCAGAAGTCCAAGCCTTGAACTCAGGACCCAGCACTGCCTGTTACCAGGAGCACAAGTAAGATATTTATACAGAAGAAAAGAATCTATTCTGTTCTAGCTTCCTCAAAAGTCTACATAAACCTAAGCAGCCTCATTTTTTTCACAGCAAAGATAAACAGTGTCTTGTCATGGTACATGAGCAGATGTTACTTCCACCCTGTGTATTATTTCAAAGACACATCCTGTAGATCCACCAGCTTAACAAAATGCACTGCCCATCTGGCCTGTCTCACAGTCCTCTTCCAATGTCACAGGGATAAGCCCTGCACTGCCACACTCACCCGCCTTGCTCTCCACAGGCTCTGCTGAGTAGAAAATGTAATCAACAGTGGCTCCAAGCCCCATGGGCATTGTTGTGACCTCCGGACGTCCCCTCTGCGGCAGGAAGTGGCTGTACACAGAGGTCAGGTTGAGGCCATGCTGGATAACACCTGAACACCTGCACACAAACAATCACTGTTTAGCAAGGAAGGAAAGAGAATGATGCCTTTTTGGTACTGCAGTCACAGCTGAATGTTCCCTTGCTGATGCAACTGTCTAAACTATTCCTATTTTGTGAGCACATAAAATCTTTCAGAATTATTCGCTCCACTTACACCAAAACAAGACAGACTGTGAATTTCCTTTGTCTCCAATACCCAGTCCTGTATATGCCTGTGCCCTTCATTCTCGATCTCACCAACACAATGCTGACAGAGCAGCACCCAGCTGCCGGGACAATCCTGGGTGCATCTGGCTCTTCCAGATAGCCCTCCTTACTCTCTTTCACTCTCACATTTATTTCAGTCTTTATTTCAGCCAGATTTTCAGCACTCAGGAAAACACGGCTGAGTTTGAAGACTGGGGCCATTGAAGGTACACCAAGTTACCTTGGGATGAATGGCTGGGGATCAGGGTCTTTCACCATGGCAGCAGGCTTGGGCCAGTGTGCAGGGCGGTCTGTAAAGGAGCAAAGAGATTCCAGCCAGACCTACATAAACCCCAGAAGAGGCTGCTCATCCCAAGTCTGAGAAGTTTCTCCTGAAACCAAATGAACCTTTTTGCCCAAGAAGAGCAAATAGCTTCCAGTCACAAGCATCTTAAAGGAAAATATCCAAAGGAAACACGAGCTGTAAAACTAACAAGAACATCCTTAGAACAGATAAGTGCAAACAACTGAGAAGTTATATTCTGCCCTGCTGATGACATGTCCTTAAAGCATTTAATATTATGAAAGTCCAGGGTATTTCAACCTTTGCTCTAAAAGAAAGTTTGTTTGTCTTAGCCTACAGCTTACTCAAAGGGTGTTTAGAAAGGCAGAACAGAAATGGAAAAAGCAGAAACAGCCATGCCACAAGGCCCAGAGGTGCAGCAATGTCTACTGGGTACCAGCTTCCAGAGATATCTATATTGTGGCCATTGTGTACCATTACAGTCTTCAGGTTGTTCTCCATCACTGAAATCTTGAAGCAGAAAAAAGAAATATACATATGTGTTTCAGCTTAAAAGAAGTTTATAAGAAACAGCCTCAAGAAGAAGCTGAATCTCAGTGCACCTCAAGGAACACAGTCAGTGCATTTGAGGGAGGTAAGAGTGTACTTCTCTGAGCTCTCATGGAGTCTAATCGCAGCCACAAAAAGCACCCTTCTGCCTTTCCCTCTCTTCACCAGACATTACCTCCACCTCATGTTTTCCTTGAAATCATAGAATCATACATTTATAGAATGGCCTGGGTTGGAAGGGACCTTAAAGATCATCTAGCTCCATCCCTCCATTCCATAGCAAGGATGTCACCCACTATATCAGGTTGCCCAGGGCCCCATACAACCCGGCCTTGAACATTTTCCAGGGATGCAGCATCCACAACTTCTCTGGGCAACCTGGCCCAATGACTTAGTACCCTCTATGTAAAGAATTTCAGGAAGTTTAAAACCATCTCCCCTTGTCCTATCACTATATGCCTGTGTAAATAATCATTCTCCCTCTTTTTTTATAAGCCCCCTTTAAGTACTGGAAAGCTATGATGAGGCCTCAGTGGGGCCTTCTCTTCTCCAGTCCAAACTCTCTCAGTCTGTCCTCAGAGGAGGCTCCATTGAGCTAGGAGAGTGACAAGCTGAAAAGTCTCCTGTTAATACCTGGTTTAGCATCTGTCACACCTTCCAAGAGGACCAGCTGTGGTGGTCGTTCACAGGCAACCTCGCAAAAGCGGAACTGGAGCAGGAAGTCACGGCTGTATTCACGTCTCCCTGCAGAGAAAAGTACAAGTTTAAAGAAGAAAGTAACTGCAGCAAAGTCACATCTCCAGGGAACACCCACATATATCTGAGACCTTTGGGCCTCTTAGACCTCTTTTGTTTGAGAGAGGCTTTTGTGCCCAAGCACTCTGATACCATGAGAATAGAAATCACCTAATAACCTACAGGTAGAACAGAACAGATGTGTAAAAGTAGAAGAACAGAGCACAGCTATTGCTATCCCTTTTCGAATGCAACAGTCATGGTCAGCACAAAGTAAAAACATCTTCTCTGAGACATCACAAGTTTAAGAGACTTTCAAGCAGATCAGTTAGTGCGCAACTCAAGGAAATGTCTGCTGAAAAAAACATTTCTGGAGATCAGGCTGAATACAAGAAAGAAGAAGAAAATGGCAGAAATGAGGCTACAGCAATAGATTCCGGAAAAACTGTATTTAATTCATATACCAAGTAGAAGGAGAGAATCTGTGTTGAGTGCCTTATGCAGCACATGCCCAAGCTACTCAGAGAGACAGCAAGGCCCACAGACTTCCTATCCTCAGCAAATTCATATTGTCAGCATAATGGAGCTCACCAAGTTTCTTTGGCTGGCACAGGGTGACATACTGGCACTTGTCTGTTACACCCAGTGAGCTCGGCCACAGTGGGGCCAGCAGCTTCCGTGAATACAATTGTTGGGAAAAGTCTTCCTGACCAGACACCTGCAAGAAGGCCAGAAAAGGAGAGCAACCATCAGTGACAGAACAGAACTTCTGCAAGCTATAGACAATGTACATATATACACTTGCCAAGAGCAAGACAGGAGAATGCCCTCATAGAAAGGCACGAACTAAGCTATTCAGAATATGGTGCTGGTATAATAAACCTTCAGCTGCAGGGGACAGATACAATTAGCTAAAAGTCACCTGACAAGATACTTTACAGGCATCTTATTGAAGGAATAATTAGCTTGAACGTCAACCATATATTTGATCACAGACACACAGTAAGACATAACCACAAGAGGCTCTAGCATAAGTACCCACTTCAAACTTTTTTTAGAACAAACGTTCACATAAAATTTCAGTAAGTCTTGGTGGAGTTGCATTTCCCTACACTTCCAGTCACGCAGGCATAAAAACTCTATAGGAAAGGAAAAAAAAGACTTGAACTTAAGTGGTCTATTGTCACAAGTCTGCCCCAAGAGAAACCAAAAGAGCAGCAGTGGAAACAACA
This sequence comes from Melanocharis versteri, assembly GCA_013397845.1. Taxonomy (NCBI): domain Eukaryota; kingdom Metazoa; phylum Chordata; class Aves; order Passeriformes; family Melanocharitidae; genus Melanocharis; species Melanocharis versteri. The sequence continues at coordinate 1,188,881 of VZTG01010346.1, forward strand.
TGCACACACTTGTCTGCTTCTCTCCCCTGCAGTGCTGGAGGCATTGGGGAAGACTGCTGAGTAACTTAACTCAGTATTAAGACTATTTCTTCACAAGAGAAGGAATGTAGCCATGCATTTCTCTAGCAGCATGCAATAAAGAGCTATCCAATCCCAGTTCTGGCTGGCAACTACCTTCCAGGCTGGCATCCCATGGTAGGAAAGTTCACCATTCCGGATGAATTTGTAGAGTGGAGAATCAGGTACAGAGTTCAGGTCTCCACACAAGATGACAGGATAGTAGCTGCCTTCAGTAGTTCTTGCAATTTTGTCAATCTCTGCTAGCAGCAAGGCCACCTGGGCCAGTTTGATATCTCCTCGACGGGGATTGAACAACACATGAGTGTTGGCCACACACAAAGGACTGACTGCCTTCAGACCTAGGCTCTCTGGGAGCACAGGCTGTAGCAGCAGCACCAAGCCCACATTATCCCGGTTGAGGACGTCCAGGCCAGGCCGGAAGTATTCTATGGGGCTGAGGCTGATCAGCTGGAACCTGCTGTGCTTATAGCACACCGCACATCCATCTGTCTTTGCCCCGGTTCTCCGTTTATAGAAGCATGCAAAGCCTGAAAAGAAACCATCACCTATTAAAAGGTTTATCCAGTCACTATCTCAGGCTCAGCAAGTCTGTATAGAAAAGGTTCCTACTACATTTGGGTACAGCAATACACCCGATTCTGTTCCAATAATCACCCTTTATTATAAATCATTGGGGGTATTTTCTCTCTCCTTGTCCTTCTAGGGCTCTCAGTTTTGTTACTCTGATCTTTCAACTCAGAGACATCAATTGCAAAAGAAAGAATAAAGGTCTAGGCAGATAGTTCAGAAGTAGGGCCAGCAGCCACCTGGTAAACAGGAAGAGGTCTCTTGAAACTGAGTGCTTTGAAGACATTAAGCTGGAAGCACTGCTTGGCCAGTCCCATGAGCTGGATGTACAGACCCACAAAAGCAGAACATACCCATCTCCTTGAATGTTGGCTCCAGTTGCTCCCAGTAATGGTTCTCTTGCACCTCCTGGAGACACAGAACCTGGAACGAAGGCAGAGACCTCACTCGCTCCACAAGTATTTGCTAGTTACCTTATTTTGGGGAAGGAAGAAAGTGGAAAAGTGCACTCACATACCAACCCTCCAACCAGAAATGTCATCACCACAACTCTGTCCTGTACTTTCCAGATGAAGAGCACTAACTTTCTGGGTCACATTAGCTTATCATTCAGTTTTCCAGTGATGAGGCAAAAGATCCTTCATCCCACAAAGAGGACTCAAAGAACAGAGAAATTCATGGAGTCCTCTTCAGTGCAGGCTTCCCCTCTGGCGCTGCCTTAGAAAACTGATCCTTCTTCCTCTACTTCTGCTGTTCATAGAAGTTAAGCCCCGCTATCAAAGTATGACTAGTTTCTACAATCAAAGCAAGATAGACACCAAAAAAAGGTCTGTGAAAGCCCTTAAACACCCTCAGAGCAATCAATGTTCACTTACCAAGGAGGTAGTAGCTTCCTAGGACTAGCCCCCATCTTTTTCTTTTCTTAATACTGTTAGATCAAACAAGGAATTCAAATTCTGGTGACGCTAATGTAGGGAGGGCTAAGTCATACTTACGTCAGGATCCCAATGCTGGATCTCCTGCAAAAGGTTTGGAAGGCGGTAGTTCCAGTTCAGGATGTCTGGATGACAGTGTACATAGAGATCAAGGCCCTGTTCCACCAGGTCCTGGGCAAGGATGTTGTAGGACATGACTCGAAATTCAAAGAGAGGAGTGTTTTTTGAGACCTGCTCTAAGACACAGGGCTGGACAGAAAGATCCTCCCAGTCTCTCCATAAGATCTCTATATGCAAGAGACAAAAAACAAAGTTACAGACACACTGGCTACCTTGCTGGTTCCCCTGGGACCCAGAAAATAACCATTCCCATTCCCTAAGCTAGGGCACTCTAGCCTCTGAACAAACCCTCATGCACTCTGGTTTTCAGATGCTCTTTCTGGATACATTTGGATAGCTGTCTGTAAGGATGGCATAACACATGACCAGAGTCATGCATACTGAAACACCAGACCCACTTTTCGGTGCTTTTTAGAGCACAAAACCAGCATTTGAGAACAGTAAGGAACATATACTGATATTCACACCAGACAGTCTAACAGCACAGAAACCACCTGCTGTGACCAGCCCCTCCTCAGCAAAAACTCACCTTACAGTTTTCACTATCATATCCTGTCAATTCTGCAGGGATAATCAATGTCTTGCTGACAGCAAGCCCAGACACAATAACCTGATCACATTCACAACAAATACCAATCCCAAACTAAACATTCGATTCAGAGCCATCACTGACCATGGTAGGGCACCTCTGTTGGGACAGGATAAAACGGCACTGCATCCTGAATGGGCTGGGCTGGGAGCACTGGTGGCACTGTCTCTGCATCACACGCTAAACTCCAGGCCAGCACAGCTGGGTCATCATTCAGCACTTCCACATTGACACCAGCACAGCCAGCTGTCTGGTGATCTGTCTGTGGCACCACAGCCGCCCAAGGGGCACTGCCTGCTACAGTCACTGTTTCCTCTGCTGGTAATCTTGCCAGTTCAGCCACTGCATGACCTTGTAGTTCTGAAGAAGCCAAGGCGTTTAGCTCTAAGAGCTGCTGATCAGCACACCGGGTAACTTCCGGGGATGTATTCAGGTCACTGAGGCTAGTCATCAATAGCTCTGAACCTTCCAGCCAGTCACTAGTGAGTGTAACTGATACTTTCCTCACTGCTGGAACACTCTCACCGGCTGGCAAATTCCCTGCTCCGTCCTCTAGCCACTGCTGGAGAAGGGCTTGTTGCTCTTCTGGGACCGATCTTCCTGCGGTTGCAGCAAAGACACCTTCTATCTGGGTGGACGGGCTCTTCGCCAGAAGCACATTCTTTCGACAGGTAAAGAAAGCATCTGTCATTTAAAAACAGAATCAAAATAAGACAGCCAGAAATGCTTTCTTACTCATTCTTTTCTTATTCCAATGCATTTGCTGTAACTGTACAACACAACCATCCACTACAGCAACCCAAACAAATTACTTCTCTGAGGAAAAACAGTTACAGTCTAAATGACTTCCCCTGCCTCCTCCAGAATGCTAAGCCACACTCCAAGTCCAGTTATACTAGTCCAAGTCACTGAAACTGCAAACAATAGCAATGGCTTCATCAAATCTAGGGAATGCAATTCTAACTCATATAGCACTACAGTCAGCCAAGCTGAAAGGCCTTGTGGAAACTATCAGCTCTCAGCAACAAATGTAAAGGCACAGTCTCTAAAAGTTAGCTGATCAGGTGCATGGGCTAAGAAGCCAAGGTCTTGTAGATCATCACTTAGAGCAAGTTTCCTTCCACGGACTGAGTAACAAATAGCAGTCACCTAAGAGAATAAAATATATCACAAGAATGTGTCGTCAAAGAAAAACCATTCTGTTACTAAGAGATGAAAAATGAAGACACAGAGGGACCAACATATGCCTGACTGGAGAGAGTACATGCACACAAGAAGTCCCGGTAAGAATTACAGATCACTTGATGACTGACATGTGGCAAAAAAATAAAACCACTTTAAACTGCTTTTAATGTAACTTTGAAAATACTAACATTTGTGCGGCAAAGTAGAAAAAGACAGTGACTCCTTTCACTTGCATCTATACAAGAGATGGCATTTACATTTCACTATGAATTCTGCAAGACACTTGTCCCTACTATTAACTAGCAATTTCTGTTGATTACAAATCACTTTTTTCCTCTGCATCCCTGTCAGTCAGCCAGAGCAGTAACATACAGGAGTCAGCAACATCCATGTATAGTTTTACTATCCCTTTTGTGTCAAAGCTTTCTGTATGTGTCAGAAATGGAGCTTTAAGAACCATACTCCTCTCTGTCAGTTTGTAATTAAGTTCATTAATGTCAGAAACACCAATGCACCAAGGTAATGTTTCCACACACCACTGGCTGGGCACAGTGAGTGCCTACAAGAGCCTGTTAATACACAATAGGAGCTGAATTTGAGAGGAGTCAGCCTGCTGCCCACTATGAAAAAAGGCAGCGGTACAGTCCAGTAGTTGCTACAGGCCCGGGGACAGGTTCAGGCTGGAGGGTGGCGCTACATCAGCTCAGTAACCAGGGACTGTGAAGTAGCAGCAGGATCTAGGAAACTAAGTGAAATAGCAACGCACACAAAACAGAATTCCATCCACGAAGTGACCCGCAGGTCGTTGGAGGATCACAGATCTCTGAGCAGCCCATCTCCAAGGATCTCCCCAAGCCTGGAGAGCAGGTTCGGGGCAGGAGCTAGAGCCCCTGCGCAAAGCGCAGTGTGCCTCTGCAGCAGAACAGCCGGCAGCTGTTCCCTCCCAACACGCTGCTCCCCGCGCTGCCCGGGGCCAGCAGCCCGGGCCCGGCACAGCAGCCCCAGGCCCCACCTGCCCAGGGCCGGGGCCCCGGGGAGCTCCGGGGCAGCCGGCCCGACCCCGGCCGCCGGGCCGCACTCCGCC
>VZTG01010346.1:1193468-1313438 GCA_013397845.1 Melanocharis versteri
GGCAGCCCTGCTGTGCCCGAGGGGTCAGAAGCTGTGGCCCTTGGCTGAGTGACGGTTGCTTTATGGCCCCGCCACCCTGAAATCTGTGGTTTCAAACAAAAATTTTCACCCTTTGTTCTCCAGAAATCCAAACAGGACAATTTACATGACTTATTTTGCCCTCTGCGAAGCCACCATTTGCTCCGGATGTTACCCAGGCTTTTCGAACACCACTGATAATAGCCAGGGTTTTGCAAAGCACAGCCTCTATCCGGCAGTGCCGATGAGGTGGGGGAGAAGGCGCAGCAGGAGCGTGCCCTCACTCGGTGCTGCTGAGAGGTCATCAGAGGTTTGCAAAATCAGTCCTCACCTGGCTGTGAGTACTCTGGCATTTGCAAGTTGAGATCCATCACATGTTGAAACCAGCCAGTTGCATATGAAAAGCGAAGGCCTGGTTGAAGTCCAGAATTTCAATGTTCGCTTCACTCCACAATCAAATGTTTTCAACATCTAATGGCAAACAGATTGAGCTGAGCACACTACAGCTTTTTACACCAAATATGCATTTCTAACGAGTAATCTCAGTAGCCTTCTTCCAAACTCTAAGATGGGTACCTGCAATGAAGTCAAGATTCATGTTATCCCTGCCTTTTGCACTGATGAGTGCTGCCAAACTCTCCCCTTGATGGTGACCAGCTGCTGTCTCATGGGTTATAAATAAATTAAACACTTGGTGATGCACGGAAAATCACTCTGTGAAAAGCCAGTGTCCACAAAAGAGACAGAGAAACCTTGCAACTTTATTCAAGTAAAGGGATAGAGTCCACTAGGCCATACTTCCATGGGGTCTCTCACCAGTTTTTGGAGGACGCAGCCGCCTTTTATCCTAAACTCCTGGCCACATGTTGCCCTCTTCCTTTCCCCATTAGCCGAGGTACGAGGAAGGTACAGACTTCCCGAACCACCTACTACACATTGCTCTAAAGTTTAGAAGCTCAAATTATCTGGATTCTGCAAAAAATGCAGCTTGATGTTCATGAAGACATTAAGACCCATTTCTAAGATGTTAACACCCATTTCTCCTAAAATCCCCACAGCCCTTCTTCCAGAACCTGATTGGTTCTTTCAGATCAAGTTGTTTGTGAAGACATTAAGACCCATTTCTCCCATCAGTAATTAGCACAATGAGTGTCCACAGCTAGGATCCGAGATGATGTTATAATGTATATAAATAATAATCTTACCACTCTTTTTCAAATCTCCATTTATAAAACACCAAAGACCATAAAAGCAGGGACTTGTCTCAAACCACAAAGATGTCTCTGGCAAAGCACTGGACTGTGGTCTCCCATCTCCTGTTGCAGTAACCAGTCCATCACTGGTTTCTAGTCAGAGAATGGAAAGTGTTCTCCAGAGGAAGGATCTGCAGCATTAAGAGCTCACGACTGGGTCATTTAAAACCAGCCTGTTCCTTAAAAGGAAAGATCTAAGAAAAGATCTGCAGACCCAACCCACATCAGAATAATCAGACTGAAATCAGAGAAGAATGTTAGATGGTGCTACAAACAAGCAAGCAACTGTGGCCAGATAGCCACCATTGTTTGGCCTATACTAGAAAAATATTTACAAACTTTGGCAATAAAATCAAAGATGATATGATCATCTGCTTCAGGGTCAAGCCTTCCACTGGGTTTTGTGGTATTTTGTTCTTTATCCAAATATAACCGTTCCACGGTCTTTAATGACTGGACTGTTTGAGAGGTCTATGTAGAACTAAGGGAATAAAGCCACTAAAATTATACTACTCTTGGGGAAATGGAAATATTTCTAAGTGTATGAATTAGTTCTGCTCAACCTTTATCAGAAAGCCTCTTCTGCTACAGTTTTGGTTTTAGCACCTTAGGAAAAGTCACAAAGTCCTCGGTAAAAGAGATGTAAAATAATAAGCACTGAACCACTTTTGGCATCAACAGTAGTTGGTGGGATGAGTGAGTACTTGATTCAAGGCCCCATTAAGTGCTGACATGTTTACAAGCCACACTTTATTACTGAACATAACTGGGAATTTGGCAGTAGGGAAGTCTGAATCTGTTCCAGACTAAAAAGGTGAATACATTCCTATCCTCATCTCATTTAAGACTGCAACTGCCACAGTCTGACTTTATCATGAATTGAAACTGGAATATGAACTTAAAGGAGACAAGAATGCTTCACAGCAGCCTCTTTGATACATCTGGGGGGAAGGGAGGAGGTTCACAGCCAAAACCATAGCTGTTCTCAGTTATTGTGAGCTGACTAGATCCCAGAGTGATGGGGTTTCTGGCACTGAATGTCACCCTTAGGAGTCAGAAGGTGCAGGTGAGGTCACATAAGGGTGATGTGGCAGCACAGGGCAACCACAGCCTCTGCAGGGCTTTCTCACAACACCGGGACACCCCCTGCAAGCAAGACATAGGATTCTCCTGTTTATAAGAAGTATAAATCAAGAACCCAGGTCTTACAAGTGGCACCATTCTTCCTGGAGATGTTTTGACTCCAAGCAGCTGCACTTTTAGTGTGTAGGTGTGAGAAACATACAGGATCTAGGAGGTGGCTGTGAACTCTTCATTTACAGAGGAGAAAAATGAACCTGCAACTCACTGGTGGTGACACAGAGAACGAGTCAGAGAAGGATGAAGATGCAGGGTTTACTTACAAGCAAACTCACCCCAGAAATTGTCAGAAATGGCCAAAGAAAAATCAGCAGCAGCTAAGAGGGACTGTGGTTGCAACAGGCTGACCATCAGTTGGGAAGGCTTCTCTCCCTAGGCCAGGCAGCAATGAGAAGAAGGGTGGCGAACAGGGATCCAGGGTACCAGTGGCCAGAGATGGGAGCTGCCATCTGGGAGCAGCTTGGAAAAAACAAAATGAATCATTAGAGGACTTGACAGTGCCAGCTTCCAGGACACTCCACCCAGCTGCCCCTAATGCCCATAAGAGAGGTCAGAGCTCAGCATCTTTTGAGACCAGATCTTGTTTGAGCTCTTCATTGCCCAAAAGGATAGGCAGGGCATGGGGGCAGCAGGGTTTTCTGAACCTGCTGCTCTCAGGCTCTGCTTGTACCCAACAGAGTCAGGTGCCAAGGCTGCTTGCAGCTCTTTGGCCTGACTTCCTACCTTAACATAAAAGTTCCCCTCAAAGTTCTAAACCTCCTTTGCCCTGTCCCTTAGTCATTACAAGTTAATTTCTTATTTTCCTTTGGTGTTGTATATGCAATTATTTGTTAAATAATGCAATTACTGTAAGGCATGGACATATGCGGGACAACTCCTCTGGGCTTGTTTTTCTACATTTAAATAGCACATAATGCAATTTATGAAGTGCAGGAATCACTTCTGAATCTACCTCAGAAGGCTCAATCCACACACTGTGGGACTGACTAATGTACTGGGCACATGACTTGTCTCATGACTTCTTTACATGGGATTTAGACCTATTTTTACCCTTCCTTTTGTCTTTCTCACACTAGAGTAATGCAAGTAAACCCATCATTTGACAAATAAAATCTGGCAGAATGAAAGGGTCTTAATAAAGGAGATGCAGCTGCAGAGCTGGTTGAAATGTGGTGATGTGGGTGCCAGCTGGCCAGTCTTTCCCCTGCATAGATCTGAATGAACAGCAAAACTGCTCCACATCACACATCAATGCTAGGTGACACCCAGGAAGGGTACAAAATTACAGGTTAATAGCCTGGAGCTCTAAAGGGAAATAGAGAGTAAGGGAAGAAGGCAGTAAAAGCAGTGACAGAGAATGAAAAGGAAGATTCAGACTAGGAAAAAAAAAAAGTTTTATGCTATTAGCCAGAAATTATTTTGGCAAAATAACACTTCATTATTTTTTAATGCATTTAGTCCCTTTAAAAGGGAATTTTCCAAATTCTCTTTCTCTATAAAATAAATTATGAATTGTGGGCAAGAGAAGCTGTATCACTTCCAACGCGTCTACTTACACTCAGTCCCAATATACAGTAGCATTCAAATGCTTTTTCTTCTGCCATGCAGGAAGAGTATACTACAAAGCATTCCCAGAGTCTGATCACAAAGTCAGCCCCTGTGCCTGGGGAATTGTCAGTCAGTTCAAGAGAGGTAGCAGCAGCTGGTATGGGTTTGGCTTGCATGTTTGTGGGGGAATGGCATGAAGATAAAAAAATTGCTTTGCCCAGTGGGCTCAGAAATTGAGAAAGGGGAGAAAGGCAGCTTGTGAGGGAACAAGAACCTAATGTGGGAGAACTGCGAGTTCCCTCCACATGGCCTGAAGAACTTGAGGAGAGCTTTGTCCATCACTGCCAAGCCCCAGAGTGAGCCCATCCCCACACTGGGGCCAATGCCACATGCATGTAGTGCACAGGGAGTGTTGGGCAGGAAGCTGGAATGCAGGAGTACATCCACAGCATATTGAACAGGGGCTTCAGTGAGAGGAATGGAAGAACTATCACATCCAGGGAGTCACATCTCTGCTAGGCTTGCATTGACAAACTGAATCTGCTTCATGGCAGACCAGAATGAAGAGATGTCCAAAATGAGTGAGTCTCAGGAGTCTGTCTTGCTGGCTGATCCCTCAGCAGAGAAGGCAACAAGCTCCTGACACTGACCTAGGGGTTGAAACGGAATGTTTCCTGACCATCTGCCCTCACTAGTCTTTCCTCACAGTCAGAGCTGTACCTACCAACTGGTATGTATCCAAAAAGGAGACCAAGGACAGGATCCTGCCAGAATTCTGACAGCCACATGTAATATGGCTATTGATAAAGACACGGGAGGGTGTGTAGGGATGTGAATTTCCCTTTAAGAGCTCTCCCTTTGATGTCAAACATCTTTCTTCAACTGCTTTCTACACACCAGGGCTACTTCTTTGTTCCTTATTGTCTCCTCTAGTTGTTAATACAGCAGCAGGAGCAGCTGGCTGAAACCAGGGATGGGACTGCAGCCCTGTTTGTGCACTCCTGATGAAACACTGCGTAGCACTTGTGGTCTGCACACCATGGGTTTTCCACAGCTGTTCTAGTCTTTTCTGGTGGCTCTCCTCTTATTTTCTGCCTCATGAAGTCAGTCATCTGATTAAACAAGTCTTGCGCTCATTTTTGTAACAGTAGGATTTATCCATGATTTAGGAAGAGAACTTTCTAACTTGTTATAAATGGAAGGAAAATCAAAAAACAAGAACAAAGACTATTTTGTTAGAGGCTTCAGACTGAACTGGAAAATGGCTTTGTTGAGAGGGGAATTTGTCTCGAGGTTAGACCGCTGAATGCATATAACAACATGGAGAAATATGAGCTCTAAGTATGGGGTTTGATGAAGGAATTCCAAATGACACGTTTTTGTGGAAATACAGTCTCCAGCTGCACTGATATGTCTCACTGCAGCTGTGTCAACAACACCCAATGGCCAAGATGAAACTGCTGGGATTCTTTCTGCTGGTTGTAAGCCAGAATGTTCTGAGCTGCCCTACCTCTGCTGGCAGTATCAGCTGCATGCTTCAATTAAGATTAAAAAAAAAAAAAAAGAAAATGTTTTTGCCTGATGTCAAAAATTCTCAATTACACCAAAAAAGGTTCAGTCACTTTGAAGACTGGTGAGAAGCTGCAGCAAGTCACTGGATGTCAAACAGATAAGCAAGGGGGATACATTTACTCCTGGAAGTCTGGGATAAAGGAATGGGGAGAACCAGGGGATGATAATGCATAAGGAGTAAAACTGTACTGTTGTTGCATAGTGTTACTTAATTTTATTAAGTAGCTTAATTTATTTAATAGAAATGAGTCATATATGGGAACACACATGGAGCATGAGAAACCACAGTAACAGAGCAGGCTGTCAGGGAGGAGAGAGCTGGAAGAGAAGTCCCTCAGGGCATATAAAGCAGAAAATTGCACTCTACTAAAATCTCATAGGATCAGAACCACTGTTTGTTTTGATTGCAAAGTTCAGGAGCTACTTCAGTTTTTTGTAAGTAGCCCAAACCTAATGGTTTTAGCCATTGCACAGTAAGTAGCAAGAGACACAGACTAGGAAAGAATAAAATTAAGCTGCCTAATCTGTCTGTTCAGACAGTGAGAACCCAAGTGTGCTAGCAGTCCTTCAGAGGAAAAGCAAACAAACCAATTAGTATTTCAGTAATCTCAGGTGCTGTTACTACACTGTGAGAGACTGGCTTGAATATCTGAATGCCCTTCTTCCCTCAGTATGTTCAACACACCTGCTACCATAATGGCCACAAGCATGTGCTGTGAGCATCCAGTGTTCCTTGAGCACCTCAGTAACACAATGCCTTCCATTTCATTAACGCCTTCCTTCTCCTGGTTCAGTATTTCCACTGATACGTTATCTCTTTCTAATAAAAGCCCATATCTTTAAAATATGGAACAATTAAAACTGAAGCAATGGCAAGGCAATGTGCCCCTGCCTTTGAAAAGCCTGCAAGCAACACAGAGATCAGTACTAAAACTTTTGACCTTCCTAGTCCAGAAAAATGCCTCTCCAAAATTCAAGGTTTTACATCTCTTCTCTCCTTCCAGCTTGCTTGAAGCAGGAGCAGCAGAGATTACTGCAGAATCTGTTTCTTTCTGTTTTGTTTCTTAAAGGAATATTTTTAAGTCAGCTAAATTCACCATCTGCCTTCATCCAACCCTCCATACATGGAATATTTGGATGAGAAATTCTCTCTGAGAATGTGAAGCAAGTGTTGGCAGCAAGTCCTATCCCTCCCAGTGTCACAGCAGACACAAATGAATTCACACATACCCTGCTCTAAGTAGAACTTACACCTTGAGGGGTGTGATGCGTGTGAATTGGCATTGGCACATGTACAGCTGGGCACAGCTATCATATGAAGCTGAATTCCTCTCCTCTGCTAATCAAACATAAGCAGAGTGAGTCTTGATATTTTAGATGTGGCAAGGAGAATCCGGCCATTTTAGTGAGAAAAACAGGCAGTGTCTATTAATATAAGAAATCCTCCCTCTCTCTACCTTCCTCCTCTACAATGTAAAAGATTTGCTAAGAATTTATTCAAGCACAGGATAAACTGTCATTGCCACAACAGGGCAATGCCACAGCACTACCTAAAATAGAGGAGTATTTACCAAGTCCTGGAAAGAGAAAGCCAAAACTGTCTTCCAGTAAGATAGGGATCAATAATCCCTGAAAGGGCAAAACTGAATCACCAGCTAAGATGCCTCCAGAGGTAAGAACTGAGAGCTAACACACCTTCTCAATCCAAGATCAGACTCTAGGAATTCAGCTTCAAAAAGTCAGCTTGCTTGCGAGCTGCATTCTCAGCTAGATATAATAACACCATCCTGAGAGCCTGCAAATGACACTATGGTGGTTGAGGGGCATCTTTAAAGCTGTTAATGTAGGCCTGCCTCTGGACACCTCTGTCTTTGTAAATCACTGCAACCACACCAGTCTTTGGGACGGCTGTTTCAGATTACGTAAATAAACGTGTCTGTGTGCCTTGCTCTTAACCTGGCTTGAGGTGAAGTCACTAGCTCACCCAGAGGCATTCCTCTCTCTCTGTAGCCATTCAGACTGTCTTAGGAGCTGATAGCACAAAGGACCTAAAGAAGGACATGTCTTCTGCTGGCCAATGTTAAAAAAGAAACTTTTCTTTCTAATCATGGGAATGGGGACTGCATATGAGGTCCAAGGTGGGGGAGAGATGATGTTCACGCACTAAGAGAGGCACATGGCAGTGGCAGCCCTGTAACACCAGATAGCCAGACCCTGTAGCAGGCCGGAGGCAGACGACCAGCCTGAGCTCTGACCTGCTGTGCTGCCAAGAGGAGCCAAGCGAGTGGGAAATGTCTCAAGGGGCACAGCCCCATCCAGAGGGGCCCTACTAGCAAGTACACATTCAAATGCAGCCCATTGCCTCAGCCTCTCCCCATCACATGACTGAATATGATCCACATCACTTCCTTCTGCATGACAGATGTAAAGGACCTAATACATGGAATTTCACACTAGGAGACAGAGAGAAACTGAGAAGGTAACTACACGTGGAAGCTTGCAGACTTTTGTGGGACAGAGACAAGATATGGTGAGATAACAGATGAACGCATTGGAAGGGACCACAGTTTTCCACATGCCTGCTGAAGAATGGGAAGAAAGGGTCACCTTTGAGGTTACAGTGTGCCTTCTGCTAGACATAGCATCCTCATTCTCACCATGTCTGGATCTATGTCTCTTCTTTTACAGATGGCCAGTAATCCCCTGACCACAGAAGACACCCCTGCACTAGTTACAACCATCAGAAAGAATAGATCTCCCTCTAAGACTCCAGGACCACACACTATGCATTTTTAGGAAGTGGATAGATCACAGAGCTGCCCCTTTCCAAGACTGTTTCGCCACTTGCTGTTTGTTTCATTTATGCACAGTCATCAATAAAAAAAGGCTAGTATTTGACAACCCTTCCAGGAGCCATGCAGAATTTGGCTTTGGTCTATCTCTGGAGAGGTGCTTGTAGTTTCACCACATTTCGTTCCCTTCCATTTTGTAACAGCAGAACTAGAACAAGAGTGAATTAGCACTGGAGGACAAATTCTATTCATCCCCTGAGCTGTCTTTCTCCAGGGTAGCCTAGGATGCCAGATACTGTAAAGTACTTTGATACTCCATCAGTATGTCTGAGGAATAGAAGATGGATGCTTCAAGGCATTGAAAGCAAAGCAGTTCTACTTAAAAAAAAAATCCAAATCAAACATTAAAAGGCTAGGAAGGAAAAAGAAACCAAAGAGACCAAATCTTAGTATACTCTGTAGTGAGGTGGGAGCATGACACATATTGTTGTAACCTCATGTGCTGCCCCTATTGCTTCTAAAACAGGAGACTGAGAAACGCTCCTAAGCTCCTGAGTGAGGGCAGGGGTTGTACTGCAGACCAGCATAGGGGAGAGACCTGCGTATATATTAGTCCAGTCCTGGCTTTCCCATCCGTCCACTGGTTCTTAAAGGGAGCAGTCACAGAAGGTGTCAGGGGCCTCAGGGCCTTCCATCCACGTTTGGGAGCACCGTGATTAAAGGAAAGAGCATTTTCACTAAAATTACATTTGGGACTTAGAACATAAATATTATCTTCACACTTGAAACAAGCTAAAAATAAATTTCATGGGCAGTTTTGGACACTCATGTAATGGGTTGTATCTAAGTTACATCTGCATGTGTTTCTTGGTTACTGTATTAATGAAAGAAACTAAAAATAAGCAGAATAAATAATATTCATCCATAGTCTTTCCTGAGAGTATCAAGTACTTTCAGCAGAGATCATCTGAAGAACAGGCATTCCTCTAGGGTAGAGATTTTTTCCTGCATAAATTAAGATCAAAGAGAATTATTTTCCAAGTCTGCAAGGAGTCAGGCCTCATTCTGCAAAGGAAAACTAAAACGGGCTATATGGGTGTAAAGGACTGCATTACAGTAGATGTGGTTCCTGCTAGTTTTATTACTAATAACCTAAAAAATTAATAAAATCAGAAAGAATAATAAATTTCAGCTGAATTATGAGAAATTAAAATAAATTATTGAAATGCATTTATTTAAAAGGAAACACTTCAGAAACTTTGAGGCAAGGAGTTAATCTTCAACCTAAATCTCACTATGAATCTGCTTTTTTAGGGTTAACAGTTGTTCTCTTCACCTCACCCTTGAAAAAGTCTAAATTACCTGTCATTTCACAAGATAAATGGTCAATGGCATAAATTTACAATGACATTTCAGTATCCCAATCAAATGCTTGTAGGTAAACATCTCTGAGGTAATCTCTGACAGATTTCATTCCACTTGTGAGGTAGGGAGTCTTGCATTTAAATTCTGAGTAATTGTAAATATACAGTGCCAAAGACCTTACATTGTCTTAAATCTTTCAGAAACTAGTAAAGGTGTTAATCCTTCACAGGAAACTTAAGGGAAGACATAAAAGCCTCTTCTGCCCCTTTTCTCAGTGATGCATGCTTATCTTGACTTTTAAAGAATGAATAATTAGTGTGTGTATAAGAGGGATTTGGAATAAGGATCATATCTAGAAACCTTGGCATGGGTTTGACAGTACTAGCAGTGGTGAAGCAACAGAAAGGCACATTTTTAACAACAGTTTGTTGTTAAAAATCTTGTCTTCTGACAAGATTTCTAAGCATGACTGTTCCCCACATTCTTTTTATAATCTACTCTTTATAGGGTTCCAACTTGCAGATACTGACAATCAAACATTTGCAGAAATCATGAATCAAAGTAGCCAGCACATGCTCATCTTCAGCACCACAATACAAAAGAAACTACTGTTGCCTTTCAGCTGCTTGCGTGTTGTTTTTCTGGACTGGACTGACTGTGTCAAACATGCAGAAATGCCCAAGCTGGCTCCCTCCAGGTGCTGCCCGTCCCCAGCACGGTTTGTTAGGCCAGACATGGTGCTTTGGCTTCGCTGCTCCTGAGGCTGCACTGGCAGTCCACCAGCTTTGTCATGGGCTTAAACCAGGCTGGCAACTCTGGGGAGAGCCAGCAGCCTTAAAGCCAGCTCGAGCTTTCCTGTGCTGCCTTCCCAGGACTAGGTCACTCTGCTACTGTCCATAGTGCAAGGATGTCTGAATGGCTTCTTCAGAGAGCCACTCTGCATCCATCAAACCCTTGGTGCTGAATGAAAGCTAACAAACCCAGCTGGACCCAGACTGGTTCAAGACTGGGTTTGAGTAGTAACAGTCAAGAGCTCACCGCACAGTAGATGATAAGCTTCTAGATGGATCTGCAGAACAGTGGATCTTAAGTTTCCAAGAAGAAGCTGTAAGAATGCATAGGCAAACTATAAATAAACACAGTGCTTGAACCTCTCACAATGACAGAAACAAAAGCTTTCATGAATTTCCTGAGCTGCCTTGAAACTTACAACAATTAAGTATATAACTAACATAATAACATGAACAATTCCCCTGTCATCATGGGTATGAACAAAATCATAGTCATGTCTTTAAGAGATCAATCAATGCAAAGTAAAATTTGTCATAACTTAAATTTAGAAGAATAATTTACAGTGACATCAACAATATTTGCATTGATAGCTTACTTTCTAATATTCCAAACCCCTGAATCAGGACACTGTGCTGCTACCCACTCAGTATATGTTAAAACATAAAACTTACAATGTGAGCTCTGAAATGCTGAGCTGTCACTACCCTGTTTGAAATTCTTAGGAAAAAACAAATGCCCAGCCTTCTTCTGCTGCCTGGAACTTCTTTTTAGGGTTACACAATGAAGCAGAGCTTTGCCAAAAGTTCTGTTTTCCTGGAGACACTCAGCCCCCTCCCAGAGAGGATCATCTTTCTTGTTGGGGCTATAAACCTCCATTGCTGGAGATACCAATCTTTTAAGGTCCTGGGTGATTTTTATTTTTATTTTTTCAGAACTCTATGGCAAATTGTGGCCATTAACTGTTCAACTTGCAGTCTTCATCTTAACAGAATGGAGAAGAGACCCATCTAGAACTCTCAGGAATGAACATGAATCACTTGAATTGCCGAAAATAAGAGGTCTTTGGTGTAGACATTTACTAATGAACACCTACCTTGCATTGAGCTAATTTCTACACAAATTAGTAGATCTTTTTCTGTCTCAGAAATGAAAAAAGAGAAAGATGAACACTTATTTACAGTTGGGTCTCCAGGAGTTTCCTGGAAGTGAAGAGCGGAGATAGCAGAAGGCACCATCCTTAAGAGAGAATGGCTAATATATTTATGACCACAAGAAAGGCTTTGTTGTTCTCTGGGTGTCCACACTGACTGCACTTTCCTTGCCCTATGCACCACAATGAGTTGGTGAATGAAACTTCATGAAGTTGCAGGATTTGGTGTGTCAAATGCATCCTGAACTAGATGTCATCTACAGTGAGGTCAAAGGCTGTATCACCGAGATCCCCAACAGCATCCAAATCCCATGGAAATTATTCAGGCGAGCTACTGAATTGTGTCCTTAGCTCCCTGTACACAGTACACATGCTCCAGACACTTGGAGGGATGGAGGTTCGAAGGGGTAAGTTCTCTTTCAAGCGGGAAATTCAGCCAAGCTCCTTCAGAAAAGTAAATGCACAAAGAGAATCACGATGTTCACACATCTCAGTACACACAGACTGCCTAAGCAAAGCCTTTGATC
This sequence comes from Melanocharis versteri, assembly GCA_013397845.1. NCBI lineage: Eukaryota > Metazoa > Chordata > Aves > Passeriformes > Melanocharitidae > Melanocharis > Melanocharis versteri. Next base: position 1,205,626 of record VZTG01010346.1, read on the forward strand.
TTCTGGAGAAGCTATTACCTCGTGATCTTAGAGCACTGAAGGGAAAAAAAAGGAACGTGAATAGATACTTGCTCGCTGTGTAACACAAACTGATTGATTTCAGGTCTGATCTAAATGAATGTCCATCCTCATCACAAGCCCATCCCAGTAGCTGCCTTTCATAGAACCCTTCTCTGACAGTTTTGCTTTAGCATCAACATTAATGTGCTTCATAAAAGTAGGATATGGTATTACAAGGATACGGCATTCACTATGTGAAAGAGACATTACTCAGCTTTTCAAGGTCTGCAGTTTCCATGGATAGCAGCAGATGGTGCTGTCCTCCTTGCTGGAAGCCAACGCAAGCAATTGAGCCTTGCTGAGCTACGTGACACTTTCGCACTACCAGTTTCACTGTGTTTCTCAACTGCTGTGCAGATTTTCAGCTAATTGGGTGAGAATTAGCTGTGGATAAGGTTTCAGATGAACTTAAGCAAAAGCTTGGGCTGTTAGCTCACATCAAACAATGCTGCTGTGCTTCACAGCTAGTGACACTTGCACTATCATGCTTTGCAGTTTTTAATAGCCATTATGGTATTCATCGTATCCTCATTCAAACAGAAGCAGAATTCAGAGAAAAGTAACTAAAGTGATCAGAGATCTGGGCGACAGAACTGTCTGGATTAGACAGCCTAGCCAAGCAGTGGCTGCTGGGATGAGGACCAAAATAACCACGTGCAATTATAAAAAAAAAAAGCCAGGTTTACTACTGAGTCTGGTTTCAAGGTAGGGGGAGAAGGAGGTATAAGTGAGAAGAATGGAATTAACCTGAACAAAAGGCCTTTGTTCTGACAAAAGGCTGACTGCACAAGGAGTCAAGAACTCGTATCTCTCAGTGATGGGCTGAATAAAGGCAGGGTGACAGAAGAATAAGAGGAGAGCTGGAGGCAGGTATCAGTGGCTGTTTCATGGTCAAGCCCGTGTTTTATCTCTGCTTCCAATAGAACTATTTGAAAGAGCACAACCTACAACTCTGAGAACTTTTTTAGGAATATTGATAAGGATGGAAACTTAAAGATTCCTGTGGCAGCCTTCTGGAAAGCCATGATGCAGGTGTGCCTCTGAAAGCATGGCCAGAATGCTCTTCTGGTAGGGTACTGCTCTAGGGAAACCTCTCTGCTGCAGCACAGCCACCAGCCAGCTTTGCTGGCGACATGATGATGCTTCTGGGTCCCTTCCGACTCAGACTATTCTGTGATTGTTCAGGCTAAAAGGCTAAATTCACTCATAGCAAAAGTTGAGCCTAGAATGAGACCAACAGAAATGCCATGCCACCCAATAAATACTGCAGGTGGCATCAATGATAATGGACCAACTTTAGAATATCACAGACATCCACTGTTTGTATAGGATATATAGGATCTTGATAGATTCTTATGTCTTACTGCTACAGGAAAGTGAAAAATAGACATCTAAACCCTCACCTGTACAATGGAGTAGACGGTTGTCCTCCTGCCAAAACCACTGTGGTGCTTGGGATCAGTAGCAATGGTCAGCCAGACATGATGTTCTTTTACAAAAAAAAAAAAAAAACAAACAACAAAAAAAGGCTTAAATAGCCTTCTCACCACCATTCTGGATTTTTTCTGTCTCTCTTCCTCTGTGCACCAGGCCATCTGCTCGCCTATTAAAAGACAGCCAGGCCCCACTCTGATATGGAGGATTTTTCTGCTTAAAATTACCCAGGTTTCCTAGCACTTTTCCTCTGACCAACAAAGCATCCCACTGAACTGAGTCCAAATTGGGGAACTAGTGCACAATGTAGACTGGAATCACACAGCAGTTGTGGATTACAGGTGAGTGACTCCTGGCTTGTCTTTCTTTTTTTAATTCAGCTTGACGCCAAATAAACATAACCTTATTCATCTTAGGACGTGAAGGGACGTATGTTTTTGGCCAGTCCATTACTTACGTAAGTAAAAGGCAGATGAAAAAACACCTGGTATGCTTAGAAGTTCTGTTGAATCAAACTACAAGTCTTATTTTCCTATTCGATAAACTTGCCACGAGAATCCTGCAGGAATCTCAGAGCTGAATGGCATCTTCATTCATCCTAAACCTAAGATGAGAAGTAACACTGTCCCCCCTGCAGCCAGAGTAAGATTTGCAAAGACAGCATATCTGTGCTGTCAGAACTTTTCCTCCATCCTCAGGGACTCTTGTTTTTTTTCCTTCTCTCTGATTCCTCTTCTTAGGAGACCTACTTTTCCTTGGAAACCCGCCTTCAAACTACAGAACCTTTCATTCTCTTGGAAGTGCCTCTTCCTTAGTGCCTGTAGCAGTCATGTCCAAGTTCTGAGAGCCTGAGCATTCAGCAGCAAACTCCTAAGAGGTTGTCAGTCGCTGCAGGCTAAACCACTTGTCATTGGACCCAAAAGTCCCCCTAGATTTTCAGTCAGTTCTGACATGTGACTCATCAGCTGAAAGCTCCGTTAATCGTGCCCAAATATTCCCATCCCTCAGCACATACTAATGGGTTTAAATATATGCTGTAGTCTAGTTTTAAACTTAGAAGCAATGGGTCTGTTTTGCTCTTAGCCTCCTAACGTTTTCAAAGAGAAACAAATTACTTTGTTGGGTCCAGTCTTTATTCCTTCACATATATGGTACCATACAAAAAGCATCCATGCTCAGATGCTAGATGTGCTTTAGCCTGGTTAATCTTGAGTCAGAGGTTACACGAGATTCCCAAGTACTTCAGGCACAACTTACAGAACTGTGGTTAAGCAGTAAGCAGATGAAACTGTTGAAACCCAGTGGCCAGAAAAGACTTCATCAGGTGTCATTAAAGTGACAGAGTTGATATAAGGGGAAAAATAAATACAAGTATATACCCCTTATCTAGCTTCTTGATGCATTTTAGCACTGTAGCATGTGTGAAATGGTAATATTCACCTTGCAGACAAGAGTCAGGAGAGTTGTGACCTTTGCTGTCCCTACTGTTCCTACCTCAGGCTGTTTCCTCAAGATCCTCTCAGCAGCTTTAAGATACCTGACAGAGAAGGTTCACTTTACTAAATTAATACTGGTTCTTTTCTGTCTTTTCAATCAGTCACTTAAAAGACCAGGAGCCAGCACAGAAGCCTGGGGAATGGGAAATTGAGGAGGAAGAGAGGGAAGAACCATAAAAATAAAGCAAGGCAGCAGGTCAGACAATGCAAGATTGTATGAGAACCACTGAAAGAAAGCTCAGAGTGGCTCTGGGCTTGGGGAAGCCCAACACCGGGGAGCTCTGACAGTCTAAGTTATTGAATGTAAAAATGAAGCTGATGTTCCATGACACAGCGGGTTCCTATACAGTTTGGTCTTTTTCCGTTAAGGAAGGATTGCCCTTTTGAACCTGTTTACCAAATCTGTCTTGTTCTGTATGCTGACAGGGATGAACTTACTTACAAAGATGAAAGCAAAAAGTGGGAATTGGGAAACTAAGACACTCATATATTGTTCTTATCTTCTTTTGAGGTAAAGCACATGGACAAACACTGAGGTAAGGGCCCTGCAGTCATCCCCTGCCACCTTTGCAGATCTGACATAAGGAGCTTTGCAAGAGAAAAAAAAATAAATTCTTGAGTAACTACAGCTCATGTTGCTTAAAAAGTTATGGGTGATAGAAACTTTCTTTAATATCTCCATGGGAAAAAATATGTCAGAAAGATGGGATACATAACAGATTTTAAATGGCTTAGATACCATATTTTTTTAAACCAACAATAAAAAATACATTTTAACAGTTCTTAAGAAGGAATTAAAGCTTTGCAGATATTATTACTTATTAAAAAATAGAATCTAGAAAATGTTAATATGTACAGGAAGTACATTTTGCCATGTGAGCAACTGCCAACATAGACTTTACGGCAAAGATCTTGAAGAACTGGGAAATGTTGGTGACTCTGGGAAGATCAGCCTTCGGTGGAAAGGAAAATAAGCTAGTTGCAATCTGATAAGTCTCTCTTTCCCAATGGAATTCCCATGTAGAAAAAAATTTTTGAAATATCTTGAAACCTTTGATAGAGTTCAGGCGGCTCCAGTGCCTAATCAGAGATCAAGATGACTATTGGCATGATGGCACTGGCAATGCCTGCTCAGTAGTCACCTTCAGAAGGCTTCAGCTCATTACCCCAGCAGGTCTGTGCTCTCTGATGCCTGTGACTCTTCCAGAATTACCTTGTGATTGCAGTCAGTGCCATCTTCACCTATGGAATATGTGGAGGTTTGAGATAAAGAATTAGAGCAGCATTTGAAATGCTGGCCAGTTTGCACATGCAGGGGTATAAGACTGTGGGGTTTTCTGTTCTTTTCCTAATAATTCCTGAAAAGTCATTAGTGTTTCTTGACTATTGCTAAACACTGAGGTACATTTTCATAGGAGCTGTTGCGGTTAGGGTTGGTATGGGCCCCAGCCAACAATCAAGTCCCAAGGAGCAACTTGCTCACTCCCCCACTAGCAGGGTCAGGGAGAGAACTGGAAGGGTAAAAAGCTAGAAAACTTGTGTGTTGAAATAAAGACAGTTTAAGAGGGAAAACAAAAGCCACACATGCAAGCAAAGCAAAACAAGGAATTGATTCACTGCTTCTCATGGCAGGCAGGTGTTCAGCCATCNGGGCCCGGCGCCGCTCCGGGCCGGCAGTGCCCGCGCCGGCCGCCAGGTGTCAGCACGGCCCCGGCACACCGCCGCACGGGGGCCTCGCCCGGAGCCGGCTCTCATGGAATCACGGAATGGCCTCCCTTGGGAACGGGCTCAAACATCACCTAGTTCCGACCCTCCGTCATTGACAGGCACACCTTCCGCTAGATCAGGCTGCTTAGAGCTCCATTCAGCCTGGCCTTAAACACTTCCAGGGACGGGGCATGCACAACTGCTCTGGGCAACCTGTTCCACTGTCTCACCACCCTCACGGCAAATAATTTTTTACTAATGTCTAATCTGAACCTATTCGCTCTCAGTTTGTCATCATTCCTTCTTGTCCCATCACTACATAATCTTATAAAAGGTCTCTCTCCAGCTTTCCAGTAGGCTCCCTTCAGGTAATGGAAGGCCACAATTGGGTCACCCTAATGCATTCTCTTTTCCAAGCTGAACAGTCCCAATTCTTTCAGCCTTTCCTCAAAAGGAAAGGTGCTGCATCCCTCTAATTAACTTGGTGGCCTTCCTTTGGACTCACTCCAACAGGTCCATGTCCTTCTTGTGCTGTGGACCCCAGAACTGGATGCAGGTGGGGTCTCATCAGAGCCACTCTTCCCACAACCACTTCACTGCTGCTTTCCTGTGAAGAACTACCAGCAGGAACATCATTTTAACTGTTGTACAATGTTCCTCCAGCACCCTGCTCCAGAAGCTGGTGGGTCAGCAGTGGCTGTGGCATGTTTCGTGCTGGACTCAGTGGGGCTGTGGTTGAGGAACTGAAGATACCTGGCAACTGGTCCATATCGATGTGACAACTCTGCCATTGCTTGTTGGCCCACATGTGTGATGTGTACAGAGAGGTGTCACTGCTGCAGGACAGTCTTAGTACCTCTTGGACCCACTGAAGTTACTGCAGATGATCCACAGACCTGAGTGTAGATACTCTGCATTTCCAGGGCTGTTGTTTAAAACAGATCATGTCCTAGGATGTTCTTCAGTGGCTCCAAGTCTGCTGACCAACTGTGCAACATTCCCTGGCTATGCCCGTGAAAAATATCCATGCCTCTCTCTCCCCCTCAGCCCCAAGAAATCCTTTTTTGAATCATTTTTTTTCAGCCTAAGAGGCATAAAATGAAATACCAACATATGCGGACTCAGAATTAAGGCCAGAGAGTTGTGAACATCTAATGATTTTATATTTGCACCCAAAAAAAAAAAAAAAAAATACAGTTGGGGTTTTTTTGCATGACACACAATTATTGTTACATAACAGAAAACAAGACTTGCAGCATCCCAGATTTCCTTTGAAATGAGCCTCTTGGCTTATCAGCAGGCAGATGCTCTATGGTCAGTTAAGCCAGATCAGGAGCGAGAAGTTTCTCACATGTTTCCAGAGTGGAAAACAAGGAAGAGAAAGCAATGGGATCTCAGGGTACCTGATGTCAGAGAATGAAGGTCCTGCTTCCCTGTCCTTACAGTACTGTTTGTTGTACAGGGAAAGGCTGCACTTTGGAGTACAGGAGTAGCACATACATGCTGTTCAGTATCTTTGATGTTTTCTTCCCACAGTGTCTTGGGCTTTCATATGTTACACATGGATCTTTATCTTATGCAAAGTGCTGTTGTGTATTAGTCACGCATTACTATTCCACTTAGGTTTGCACAGAATCAGATGCCCGACTAAACTGATTTGTTCAATTATCGCTCCTAAGTTTCTAGATTAGCTACAGCCATCAAAAATCTTCTGTAAGAAAACAACATAATCAAATAGAAATGGGAACTGGCCTGCGGCAGGTGTCGCTTTTATTTATTTGAGTGCCCACTTAAACTCCAGAGCAACAATGTGGCAGCTAGATTGTACCTTTACACCAGGAAAAACTTGCAGGGAAATTGGATGGTTTATTTCAGCTGAAGAGTTTGAGATCACATTTTCATTCCAGAAGGGGATAAATAAAAATTATTTATTTTGCCAAACACAAAATCAAAAGAGATTGAATCTCTGGGAAGGAACTAGGTCCAACCTTCTGTCCTACTATGTGGCCTGATGCAACTAAAACTGAGAGTGAAGGTTTTGATCACATGCAAGCAGTGTGGTAGAGGGATGTAGCTGCAGTTTGTATTGTGCAGATCTCTGAGCATTCTCAGATCAATAAAGCTTTTTTAAGCTTGGTGGCAGCATTTGTCCCTTTGCTGGGAATTCAGGGACAAACTCTGGTAAGATGCTGAGCAGGGGCAGTCGGGGAGTGGAACACGAATTGCTCTGCTGATCCTGCACCTGTGAAATGGCGCAGAAGGAAATGGTTTGGCTAGCATAAATTAAGGCAGCTCTGAGACTCATCTAACATACCTCAGGAATTCAGCCTGCCAGCACAAAATTAGACAGTGTAAAAAGCTGGCTAAACACTACATATCTTCCATAGCTGCTGAGAGTGACACAGCCAAGTGACATTGTCAGAGCTCTTCAATATTAGAAAGAAAACAACGCTCTTTAAGTAACATGTTTTGAAAACACAACATGCACACCAGGGTATTTAATATGTTAGCTAGTTTAGATGAACCTTTGGATGTCTTGCAAGGAAAATAATCCTTTAGTAATGAATCCCATCCAGCAGAAAGAGACCAAATTCAGACTAATTTCCTAGGCACCACTGCAATACTTAGGACAACATACAAGACATTATAAAGACATCACTAATTAGAATCTCTGGAAATCTCAGAGTAAGTATAAAGACTAATCTTTTACGACAACTATCTCAGCTTATTTACATTGAAGACCTTTGATCTGTCTAGCTGAACTGGCATACAAGTTTTTGGCTTTAGTTGCAAAGGAGAAATCTCACGGGCTGCAAAGTGGGTACACTGATCCTAGTCTTCCTCTTTTAAACTTGGATCAATAGTTCTTTGTTCCAGTAGCCTCCCATCCATATGAGTGTTCAGTGTGTATCAGTGGACATGCACCCTGTACAAAAGGGCGTCTTGCAGCCATGCACGAAATCAAGCATCATAGGACTGGGAGCGTGCCATGTAGAAGGTACTGGCCAGTGCAACTAAGATGCTTCAGGCCTCCCACCTGAATCTGTTACAGCAAAGTAACAGAATCTGAAGAGATGATGGAGTGAAAATTTGCAAGGACAAAATTTAATTTTTTCAGCATGAAGCAGCAGATTCGAGTTAATTGACTGGTGCTAATGGTTTTTACAAGACAGCGGTAAAGGTCAAGATCATAATAGACATTTCAGCTCCTGAAGATTTATGTTACAGTTGTTCTTCTTAAATGGGTGAGTCCTTACCTGTCAACAATACTGAAGCTCTTCCATAGTTTCATAATCCAGAGAGCCCAACCAAAAAGATTTCATTCTGAATTTGGCCCAACAGAAAATTCAATCAAGCCATAGCTCATTCCTTGGCACCCTCTTTCTTGTAAAATGCTGAGATGGCAGCCAGACACCTGCTACAGACCCGAGAGATTGCTCTGGTAGCCCTCTGTCTTCCAGACATTTCACGAAGACCTTAGTCACCTCACTGACATGCAATTAGCTGTGCAACTCTCAAGGGACAAATCTGCCAGCTTTCACAGTCTTATGGGAAGGGGGTACCTGATCACATTACAGGAGGACAAGAAAATAATGTTCTGCCATGTAACCTTATCCACAGGATCCCCCTTCCAGGACACTGAGAATGTGCATTCCATGGTGGTCTGTGTTTTCATCTGGGGTCACAGGATAAAGTGGTCATATAATGGAGAACGTCTTCAGGATATGATACCCCGTAAGGGACTGAGACTAGATCTAATCATGATCTTCCCCTGTAAGGGAAGATCAAACCATTTCAACCGTCCTCTTTGCCGGCGGTTTCTCGCCACCCCATCTTTCTGTGATCTGCAGTGGGAGCCAGCTACACGGGGTAGGGTCGCTGAGGGCTCAAGCAGCGAGCGCAGCTCGAGCCGAGGGCGCTGCCCCGAGTCACCGCGAGGGCACGGACGTGTCCGTGCACAGCCTCCTGCGGGCAAGCGTCTACGCCTTAGCAGCAGCAGGAAACGGGCTCCTCCACCCTAGAGCTGCACCTTTGCCTGCTTTTCCCCCCTCCCCAGCGAGCAGAGGGCGCTCCGCCCTCAGAAGTGGGACCTCGGCACATTCCTGCGATGTAGCTAAACCACACGCACACATGCACACCCTAGGAGACAAAAAACCCGAGCTGAAAACTGCGAGCTGGTGAAGGGGTGGTTGAAAGCCTCGGCAAGGCAGGCAGGCAGCAGCCGGCGAGGCGGCAGGGTGCGGGAGGCCCCGCCAAGGGCGCCCTGTGCCCGCTGCCCGCAGCGCCCGGCGGGATCTACCCGCTCCCACCGCATTGTGCGGCGCAGCGGAGCAGCCACCGTGCGAGCTGCTCTCTGGGGGATGGGGGTGGGAGGTGGGGGGTGGAGACAGACACAGGCGGAGTCAGGGCTCAAATTCTTGAACCTTTCACATCCTTTCTGTAATTTGAAACATACTTGTTCCCATGCCAGAACCTTTTTTTTTCCTTTTTCTTTTTCTTTTTTTTTTTCTTTTTCTTTTTTAAATTCCTTCCTTGAGGGTGTGGAAATACATTCAGAGAAAAAAAAAGAGAGAGAGAAAAAGAAAGTAAGAAAAGAAACGAAGGGAAAAAGCAAGCCCACTACTTATCTGAGGCTCCAAAACAAAACAGAGAAACGTGAGAGCACGGCCCTCCCCAAGCACAACTGCTCGCGGGCTCAGATTTCCTTTCGGAGGGGTCATGGCTGCTGCAGTCACGGGTTTGGAACGCAGCTGGTCCTGCCTGCAACAAGGAGAAAATATCCCAGCTCTTCTGCAAACGGCATTTTCCTCCTTTCGCTTCACAAGCTCATTGTGCTCAGACGAAAGGAAGCCATTTGCAAAACGCTTGGGGCACTGGATCCCCGTCATCTTCAGCGGGTCATTTTCCCTCACCACTCCCAGCCCCTTCCATCCACCCTCCCAGCTGGCCTGGGAGGGAAGGGACATATGCATGTCCCTCTCCTGTGCACCTCGTCACACACCTATAAGCCCTTCAATCTATCTCAGACAGTCCCCATGATTAGTGTGGGGTGTACACATATGAGAGGGGAAAACTGGCTAAGGTACTGTCTGGAACATTTTCGATGTCCCTAATCACCCGAAAGGCACAAAGCAGCATGGAGTAGCACAGAGCACTCTCTTGCATCAGCCAGGCCGTACTGCCCACTCCTTCCCCCCTGGGTAAACCACAGCAGGTGATTGTGCTGGTGCAGCGGGTATTTTTGTTTGCTTTGTGTAAGGAAGTAACAATTACCAGTGACAATAAATGCCTCCTCGAGTCACGAGTGACCTGAAGCTCTTGAGTTGCATACAAGCAGTTGCAGTGCAGCTGCCTTGCCAGTGCTGGAGCAGGGCTGCTGAACTGACAGGAGGACCTACCCCTCTTTCCTCCACTCAGGGAGTCACACCCTGGTCTTTCAAACCAGAAAAACAAGGATGAGGAGAGAAGCTTTCGTGTTGCACTGCCATTATCATAGGTCATAACTGTGTTAATGTGCTATCATGCTGTTTACATGTGTATGTATATGGATGGGTGTGAACAACCCTTAAGAAGGCATGAGATTCTCCAGGAGAGACTCAAGTGGGCACATGTACATCACCCGAAGCAGCTGGATGAGTGCCTCACCAGGAGTCACTTCTGCACATGGGGGAGAAGCCATCCAGAGGGAAGGGAAGTGCATGTGCACAGGATATAGTCCTTACATGCTGTACTACTCTGTCGCAGCCTCTGCTCTGCAGAGCTGGGGCCAGCTGGGGAACTTGGAGAGTATTTATGTTTCCTTGAGTGTATAGGTAGAGAAGAAGGTCCAGTACTCTCTGGAAGACAGAGATGGGGCAGATACAGTTATTTATTTTATTGGAAGGGACAGTGTGACATTTCAGGGTTTCCCCATAGCCTTTCAGCCATGTGCCCCATGTAGGACAGCAATTAGGTTATGCCCACTGGGGAACTCCTCTCCTTAATCCAGCTCCTGGCACTACAAGACACCACACTGATGCTTTGCAGATTGGCAGGAAACACCATGAAGCCCATGTGTGCTTAAATACTTCACATTACACAGCAAATGCTGTTCTGGCTGCCTGAAACACTGCAGCATTTGGGCTCTCTCTGAGAAGATAAAGCATCCTTATAGCTTAACTGTGTTTATCCTGAAACCCTCAAGACAGTCTTTGTCTCTGAGCTGGTCATTTGGAGCTCACAGCTTCTGAATGTTGTCCTCACGTAGAAGCCATCCTGCTCAGGGTATCCCTATTATCACTCTGTGTCCATCCTTTGCTCTCACCCTGGATTCTGGCTTTTTAGCCAATACAGCTGTAGCATAGTGTCTTGGTAATCACATTTCTATCATTTTGCAAATAAGCCTTAGCTATAAACACAAATGCTCTGCTGATTTTTTTCTTAGGCATCATGGATACTAAAGGGTTATTAGTGCTCTATTCAAGCCTATGTTGGCAGTCCCCACCCTTCTCTAGATTGTTATGCAAGCCCAGTTGGAGTTGCTATTAAATATGAGACAAGACCTCAGTTAAATATGTATTAAGTTACAGATTTCTAGGGTGTTACCAACTTTCTAGAGATACCACATGTGACTCACTGAACTAGATGACAGACTATGAAATAAGTTATTTCATCTGGTCATATTTATCAGAGCAGGTTTGTCCTGCCTTTTTTTACAGGGATCACTGTCTCATAGGTAGCAAGCAGGCAAAATGAAATCTGTTCTTACAAGTATTGCTTTCTGCAGTTCATTTTTACTGTATTCCAGTCCCACATACTTGATCATACCCTGGTTAGCTGAAGTGAAACAATTCAGTCCCTTCTGATGCAAAGATTTTGGAGGAAGACACCTAGATTTCTTTGGGTCATTGTTCAGTGGACAAATTCTGTAGATGGGACTCCTGTCCTAATCCAAATGGTGTGTTCAGAAATTATGGAGAAAAATCAGCACTTGTCATTTTTCTAGAAAATAGAATGTCCTGGAGCATGCTCTTCCTCCCTGGCTGCTTCTCTGTACCTATCACAAGTCCCAGGCACCATGTGTGAACCTCTGCCAGAGCTCCTGACGTAAAACAAACAGCATGCCAAAGGTAAGTGGGCTGGAGCCTTAGTCTGCAGCTTGTCACTGTTGGGGTGTTGGGCACCTCTAAAGGGATAGTAAGTCCTTCAAAAAGGTAGCTGAAAATTCTCCTTACATAGGGAAATCTGTGTCAGATGCTAGCTAAGAGGCATCCTACCCATCTGGCCATACTGCAGAAACAGGTGGCATTTAGGCCACAAGCCAAGAGCTCCTTAGCTGTTCAAACTGGGGACCTTTGTATCCTCAAGACTGAAGACAAGTAAGAGAAGCTCTTATCTCTCTTTGTCCCTATATCAGATCCTAGTCTTAGGGCATGTGGCTGGGATAGACATGCCAATAGCTGCAGACAGAAGAAACGTTCTGTTTTATAAATACCAGCTTCCACCCAATCGCCTTTTACATAGTAGGCTGGTTTTTCATTGGTGAAGTGATTTTGAAGAAGGGATTAGGACAGTAAGAAAATGCAGCCCACAGTGAGGGGCAGTGAAGAAGAAAAGACTAATAGGACCTCAAAGGAAAGAGCTGGGACTCTGCTGACAGAACTTTGCAGGGGTTGAGAGAGGACAGGTTTTTACAGGCTGGCTGGAGTCACAGAAGTGCTGGGAGATGGAGGGGTGCAAACTTGGGTGTGTATGCTCTCCAGTGGCTTCAGTCTCTGTGCAAAGGAGTGTGCACTGCTTCATGAGGGGTGAATGCAGGGGACTGCTGTAGTAGACTTGTCTTCTCTGCTAACCTCTAGAAACTGGTTCCTTTAGAAGAGATAAGAGCATGTAGGCAGACTTGAAATGAGGACAGGAATCCTGAACTCAGCATGACTTCTAATTGCTTGTTCCAGACACAGGCTGTGACTCCATTCCAGGCTCTGGGAAGTCCAAAGCACAATTTAGCCACACAGGAGGGGTCCTCCTGCATCCCTGCATAACATAGAAGCAAGGTGGTCTCTGGGTAACAGCAAGGTTTAGGGTGGCAGGGATTCTTGACCCTTTGACACTGATTTGCAATTAAACATTTTGGCTTATAAGTCTGTTTCTCCCTCTGATTTTGTCTTCTCTTTTAGAAAATGATGTAAATAAGGCTGAGCTGCCACATAGCTTATGGATATCTGTACTATACTAAATAGCCCTCCAAGGAGAGGAGTAAAGAAAGGGTAAAGGACTAATATGAGTCTTTGCAAGGACCTGTGTTCATGCCAGGAAAAGTATGATCCACAGTCCTGCTCCAGATCAATTCCCCAGCCTGTTCCAGTCAACTGTGACTTTTGTTAATGCCTGTCCTGGGGCTAGAAGAAGGAAAGGCCAGCAGCTCAGTTTGCTTTGACAGGACTGAGCCCTGCTTGAAAACACTAGGAAACCTCCTGAGTCAGCAACTCACTTGCTCCTACTCTTGGAATAGCTGAGATTCCCGGACACAGTAACTTGACTCTGCTCCTGGCTCAGGGCAGCCACAAGCTGAAAGGCAAAATAAAATCCCCTCCTGGCCCATTAACGAGGCCTATTCTGGGTTCAGGAGAAACCAGTCTGACTGATGAACTCCCCTGGCTCAGGGGCTCTGGCTGGGGCTGGGAGAGTTATTCTTTCCTTATTCAGCAGACAGGAGGATGTTAATGGAGAGCATATGGGAGGGGAGGGAGTACTGTGGATATTGCTGGAGGACAGCCAGACTGCATCAAAGCCCCAAGAAGCCTATTCTCCATCCGGGCAATGCTAAAACAGGCCACAGAGAGACGAGAAGTCCAGCTGTGATACGGGGGAGTTAGGAAAAAAGCCCTCTGCCTTCCCCAGCTTTTTTACTCCCACTCCTAATGGGATAATGGGGCAGTATTGTCACATAGTCCTGTAGGCATGATATTAATAGTGGAAGCCTTTCTGGGGAAGAGCACGCTTCATCCAGGCACCCTGTCCTGAAAGTCATGCTACTTCAGGGAAGCAAGAACTGCCTCTGTGCTTGCAAAGTGCCATATAATTTATGGTGCTATAGAAATGATGAATTACAACAGTCCTGCAGTATAGAGATGGAAAAGCCCTGTTAACTCCTCCAGCCCATCTCCCAGAGCTGATGCAGTACTGTTGCCTCTCACACATTTCCTGTGTCTGTCTGGACATGTTTAGAACAAGCAAGAAACTGAGGCTCATTTATTTTTCACTTCTTGATTCTACTTTAAAAATAACCCCCAGTGTGATTAATGTAGTGTGGATTACCCAGCAACTTGGATACGTCAAGCAGGATGGAACAGGGTGCATCAAAAGTAGCCCACATCTGCCTTACCTTAAAGATAAAATGGAGGACTGGCTAGTGAAGACTTGATCACAGCCTGAACTAAGAAACTTGCCATTAAGTAGGAGGGCAGCTAGAACCAACTCTGGTAAAAATTAGGTGTGCCCTTTTTGGCTCCTGACAATCTTAATGTAGCCCTGACGGAGGCAGATTTTGGGCATCCATGATGCTTGGCCTTGCATCATTCACCAGAACTTAATTAACCAAGAAGCCTGTCTTGTTTAGCCTAGTGAAGGGGTATATAATTGCAATCTATAAATAAATACTTCAGGGGGTGAACACATGGGGAGGAGAAAAAAGCTATTTAAAGATAAAGGGCAATGCTGGCACAAAAACAAATGGGTATAAAGTAGCCATGCATACATTTAGGCTAGGGATTGTCAGGTTTCTAATACTGAACACATTGATGCTCTGTGAAGGCCAGTCAATGGGTTTAGTAAGGCCAAAAGTCAAGCTGGTTTTAAGAGGCAGCTAAACACATTTACTCAGCTGATTGTACAAAATGGTTGGCTGTGCAAGGAAAGGAGCTGGACTTGGGAAGCCCAGAAGGAATGTCCTGAGGCATTCTGGGCTGCAGTAAGTACAGGATGAGTTCTGGCTAACCAGCTGCAGGGCCCAGTAGGAGCAAGGTGGGAAAAAGCAGAAGACTAATAAAACCTGAGAAATTTCAACTCCACCTTCATACTGCCTTCCAGTACTGAAGGGGCCTCCAAGAAGAACAGAGGGGGACTTTTTACAAAGGCATGTAGTGACAGGGTAAGGGGCAACAGTTTTAAAGTGCAAGAGGGTAGGTTTAGATTGGCTATAAGGAAGAAACTTTATACAATGAGAGTAGTAGGCAAGGGAACAGGTTGCCCAGAGAAGATGTGGATGCCCAGTCACTGGCAGAGTTCAAGGCCAGGTTGGAACAACCTGGTCTAGTGGAAGGTGTCACTGCCCATAGCAGTGAAAGGCAAAATAAATTAATAAATTTATTAATTAATAAAGGGGGGTTGGAATTAGATGATTTTTATGGTCCCTTCCAAGCCAAACCATTCTATGATTCCATGATTATTCTATAAAGCATAGCAGGCAGATTATCAATCCAGGTAAAACTGGAAACTGAAACTAACCCCTCTCCAATGAGTAGGCTGGCTGGCTTGGTTTAGAGAGGTTTATAGGGACAGGAGGAGATTATGAACAACAGGCAGGAAAAAGTATCTGTGATTCATTTGTGTGAAAACCTAGGCAAGAGAAAAGAAGAAAAGAAATAATTATTGGTTTTTCTGTGAGCAGTTGAGGGAAGCCCTTAAATTTTGTTTTGCCATCCTCAGAGGCAAAAAGATCTCCTGAGCCAGAAAACCTTAAGCCATGAGAACATCTTGTCATGTTCTCCAGTGAAGTAATAGCTCAGCCTGACCTCAGGCTGAGACCAATACATGGTCTGCATGCAGTAATCCTTTTCTGTGAAGTCATTTGCCAAACAGACAGTGGGTGTCTTTCCCCATGGCTTTCCTGCAAAACAGAGTACGAGAGACCTTGACCCTTGACTAATGCATGCTGGAGAGGCAGATATCCAAATCTCAGCTGTCTTATCCAACTGGAAGCTATAACAATAAATCACATACTCCAGTTTACACCACCAGTTCAAACAAGATAATGTACCTTATACCAGAGAAAGATCTGTTGTAATATACCATTTTGTTTCATCCTGTTCCTGCTAAGAGTAGAGGGACAGGTAGCAGAGAAGAGAGAGCTATACAACTGGCCCAGACCTCTTGTACTGAGGGAATTTTCCTGTGGGAATCTCCTGCCTGTTTGAGTTCCCTCTGTGCTCCATAACCAGTGCAAAGCAAATTTAGCAGAGAGCAGAGAATCCATCTTAAAATGCCTTAGGGGGGACAGAAAATACGGTATAAATGGAACTGCAGCGATGTCTCTTCTAATTCTTGTAATCTGTCACCTAGCTGTGGCAGTGATAGGTACTTTAGAAACCCACAGACAGTCTGAGTATGATTTGATCACATTAGTGGTGGCCTATGCATCAAGAGATTCAGAGGTTTTATTCAGAAAGGCATTAAAATAAAGATGGTTGTGCTTTCAAATCTCTTTTGTCTGGGAAGAGGTTATCTCCTGAGGCTGGCTTTACTCCTGACATTTCTCATTCTTTGCTTTTCTTTACAGATCAGAAATAGAACATGAAATGCCTTGTCTTGCTATTTTCATCATTCTGCAGTCAGTCTCAGCATGAATCTGAGGCTATAAGGGTGGGAGGTGATGAGCTGAGTCAAGTCTGAAATATGGTTCCTTGCACTAGAAGGATACAGCTGTGGTTTCTGTGTAAGTCACCAGTTCAGGTCTTCTTGGTACTGAAAGGTGACGACTGTTATATGTTCTCTTGAATTGAGGTAGAGGGTTTCCATCCTATTACTAGCTAACTTTATGCAGTAGTCTAGGAAGCTGAGGACTGCATGAATGAAAGCACTAACATGTTGGCTGAGGAAGAGCACACAGGGGAAGTTTGTCCTGTCACTACTTGCATTTTCCTGGCTGTATGAAGCTTTGAATATTTTTCATCCTCCATGTTTAATGTTCTTGGCCTGTAACCTTCATCAAGTTGAATCAACTATAAAGATAGGAGAGAAGATGAAGGGGAAAATTATTTTCCTTTGAGGGAGGGCTTTTATTTTAGATGCAAACCAACAGATTTTTTTCCTTTGACCTCCAAACACCAAAGAGAATTTATTGGTCATTTTCACATTTTTAACTGACATTTTAATTTTCTTCACAAAACATTTCAAACATTGAGGACCTCAGTAAATCTCTAAAGCACATGGTGAAAAGTGTTCACACAGACCATAAAATTGTAACTCTGGATTTGTACAATTCATGCTTATGGTCAGTCATGTCAAGCTTTAAAGAACCTACCACTTCAGCCATCACAAAAAGGCAGTAAATCTGGATTATGCATTGAAAGTGCTTAGGGAGTCTGGGTATTTATACCAATGAAATGCCAAAATATTTTACTGACGAGCTCCATTTTTTACATTCTTTTACTAGCAGTTAGTTTTTTTATTTACAGATATATATTTTAATGCTGACTGTTATATTTTGGCTATTATTAGTTTGCAACTGGTTAGGCCTTCTCTCGTCAAAGCAGGAGTCTGAACAATTTCACACATATGGCACCTTGGGCAGAAGGACAGTGGAAACCTTACAGATACGTGCATGGCCTGGGCTGGATATGGTTAGAGCTACTTCTTTGGAAGCCCTCCAAATGTCATACAGAGAACTCCTGGCTGTTTCTATAGCAGTGATTCACTGGAGTGCTGCTGCTAAAGAACCTCTGTCAGTCCCCAGTGTCCCCACACAGGACCAGAGCTGTGAAACCATGAAGGAGAAAGGGGTGACTCAGAAGGGAATCTTTCTTCTGCATCAGAAGCACTTTAAACCACCTGAGGGATGTATGCAGCTAGAAATATAAACGGAAGCGTCTGTGGGGTGTCCATCATATGGTGCCAGTAAGAGAGGTCTAAGTCAACCCTAGTACCCAAAGCAATGCAGTCATTTGTTGATGTAGTGCTCTCAGCTGGCCTCCTTAGCCTCTATTTTAAATGTATGCACTGAACACAGCAGCATTTATTTCCTGACCCAAATTAGGTCTCTTATCTAATTTTGAGCACCTCTGTATGATACTGCTTGGTGCTACACAGGCACTTTCTACTGGAAGGGTGCCAGGAACACATTTTATTTACAATAGGAAATCACTTAGAAGAGGCTGTATTCCTTTTGGATTGACAATGAAGTCACACAAAACTGGTGCATAAAAGATTTAAGTATACATAACTAAACTCAGACCAATCTCACTGAGGCTAAAGGAAGAGCAGAAACATGCTCATGGAGTCCAGATCCAGCCTCAGCCACTTGGTGACCCCACACTAGGAAAATGGTATGGAATTTCTGATGCTGTTTTTAAACAGTCCACAGTGTTTCAATCCTGACTGCCAGGGTCCCAATACCCTCACATGGGTCTCCCCTCCCCCTGCCCACAGCCCAGGACCCCATTTCAGGCCCTTACCAGCAACATCGCAGGACGCTGGTGTCCAGCTTCCATGGGGGAGCTGACATGGCAGCCCAGCCTAGGCCTGCCCCCATGCCCAGGGAGGTGCCCAATGCCCAGGGCTGGCGCTGCCTTGGTGCCCTTGGTTGGGGTAGTGGGGTGAGCCTGGGCTGGCAGGCTCTGCCCTGCTGCCCTATGGCTTTCCCTGAAGCTCCCTACACCCCATCCCCAGGGGGCCACCAGCCCTTGGTGTCCCCTGGTGCTGACTCCTCTGTGCTCAGTAGCTGCTGCCTGGCTCTTTCCTACAGGTCAGGATGTTAAGAAGAAAGGTCAAACTCCAAAGATACCCAGTTAATGCTGCAAGGCAGAACCAAACTAATGATCATAACCATGGTCTCCCTCCTCCTCCTCAGAGCCCAGACTACGTACTTAAACGCATAATTGAATATAAAACATATACTTAATTCCTGGCAGAAAGAGAAACTGCTTTTGGATTTGAAAGCCCAGCTACCCTCTCACCCCATGAGGAAGGTTTGGTTTTATTGTATTGTCTATTCTCTCCTCTAAACAGCTCTCACTTCCCACTTTGAGTCCTTCTGGCAAGTGTTGATATGCTTCTTTCTTGCTATGAAAAGGACATCATGAACCTGTCATCCTTCAAACTGTTTCTCAGCTCACTTTTGCTGTGGTGTCTCGGTGAGTTAGGTATGAACTCTAACAATTTAAAGATAGTTAATCCACTATGGTTTGTTGAACTTCCTAAGTATTTACAAATACTTGGCAGAGCAAGTGAGAAAAACTCAAACAAATTACATTCCTAGGTCTGCATCTCTCTCAAAGTAGGATATGGTAGTTATAAATGACTTTACTACAAACCCCAGGGAACAGTTTAGGTATTAAGCAGTTTTGGGAAAAAAACCCAGAAATTCAGAGATTAGAAACAATTCAAAAAGTCAATTTCTGCCAGATTATGGCAATAGAGGCCATGCAGTGAACCCTTCCTTGCTCTTTGTCCTTGACTACTCCCTTAAATTCAAGATGCTGAAATGAATCACCAGATCAAATGGCAGATCATGACTGAGGCACTTTCTCCAGGCAAAGGAGGCCCAGTCAAAGCTGACCAGGTTTAAGGGGAGGCTTCAGATTTGCCCTGAAGATCTTTCAATACAATGCTGGGCCTTGCCATTCCAAAGCTAGAGGGACCTAATGTTCACTTAATGTTATACTCCAAAGCAGATGCAGATGGAAGACAACTGTGTTCAAGACCTGCAGTATTACACAAATGTTTGAATAACAGCATCATGTGCTGCTGACCCTGAGGAGAAGTTGTCTGCTCTGGCAGCAAGAGAGCCACTAATTCTTAGGTGCTGTAGTAACATCAACAGGCTCATGCTGTGGGAAGGCAGCCTCGTGTCCTATCTCAGGGCACTCTGGGGGCCATTAAAAATAAATCCGTACTGTAGCAATGGTGTGGAACATAAGGGCGCTTGTAAGGAATCTTTCTTTATTTTCAGGCCATAGCCGTACAATTTGAGCCAATATAGATGGCACATATAGCCATGTGGAAGATTTCATTCTTTCCAGCTGGTCCTCATTACCATTTGCTTTCAGTAATTTCAAGGAATACTGTAGCTGCCATTTCCAAGTCTCTGTCAGACTTTCTTCCAGAGAGAGGGATTCAGGTGGCTTTAGTTGTTCCAATTTTTTTCACAAAGAAATCAGACTTCTTCTCATACCGTGTAATAAGGGCACTGTGTCCCCAAGAGGGACTAATTCTCATTTCCTGGATCAACACTGGAGGTAGGTAACTTACAGAAATAATTCTGCAATCTGTGACTACTGTTGCACACTGGAGCTGGCACTCTTAGGAGAGGGTTTAGAAATGAATTGCCTATTTACAAAGGAAGCCCAGTGTAGTCAGGACTGGCTTGTTCCATAAAGAGTACAGAAGGACTCCCACAGCACTACTAAAATAATAGGAAGAGTAACAGGGATTGCTACAGGAATGAGTCGTAGGCGTGCGGAAAACCCAAAGGAGGCACTGATTTTGTCAGATGCACAAAGGCAGCTGTCACCTCCTCCCAACGGCCATTCGGGGAGCGGATGGCGAGCAATGCATAGACAGCCATCTTGTTTCTAGTCAGACTCAAAAACCCTCGTTTGCCAAGTAAGAAGGAACAAAAATGTGTTGAGCAAAAGATTTAATTTCTCGGTGTCTATGGGGAAATCAACAGACAATGGGAAGCAACATAAAAAGCACATACATGAAAGGCTGTTATTTAAAACCAGTTGACATAGTCATTTTCAGTGGAATCTGGCTGGCTGTAGCCAGTATTTAATTCAAAAATTCTTCAGGAATGAAGGTCTTTTGCAGGCCAGCTTTATTTGGCTGGGGTTGGGTTTTGCTTTTTCCCACATCCCGCCTGCTGAAGTTAGAGGTTGATGGCAGAGAGCCCAATTCCTCTGCCTCTTCCTGTGCCGGACACAGCCAGCTAGCATCACCTCTTTGTTAAATTGTGTGCTAGAACTGCTGTATGCAAGAGAGGCTGGTGTGAGGCAGGGAAGGAGCAGGATCACCTGATCTCTCTTCTGAGAACAGAGCAAAAAATTATCTGAAGGACAATCCATGAGGAGTCAGAGAAGTTAAAGAAACCACATGCAGTCCAGAATGGGCTATCTATGGTCCCATGGCAGTAACGGCTTTCCTGTTTGATAACCCGTAAGCCATTAAGAGCTGTAAAAAAGAGGCTTTCTTGCACAGCAGACAACAACAGCAAAATGCTTGCTCCTAGAACTAGACTTAGAAAGTGAAAATAATGACAATTCTAAAGAACCTTTTTGAAGCACTGACCAAAAAAAATTACATAATAATTTTCTATCCCATAAGAAAAGTACAGTTGAACTAAGGGCACTTAGGAACTCTGCCTATACAAATTAGGGATACAAAAATTAGTCTTGCTCAAATGTTCATCAACACATAGCAGGTAGAGAATGCACAGCAGGCTGGTGTGGTTGAGCTACTCCTATGCAAAGCTCCTAACATGACAACAGTAAGGTAACTGACCCAAAGCCATCCTTAAATCAATAATATACTCCACTACACTCCTCTCTCTTGTACACCTCAATTGCTTTCATTCTGTCTCCTGGGATGTTCAGCCCAGGTCTGCTAAAACTGAGGTATTGTCTCTTGTTGACTCTGGCAGGCAGAGGGGCAGGGAGCAGCTGATATGGCAGCTCCAGATGTGCTTTTTCTATTCTTTGAAACTGTTCATCAGAAAAACAAAAAGCCCTCAGTTGCCATGGAGACAGTATCTCTGGCACTGATGTACGCAGTGGGCGGCAGCAGCTTCCCAGCTGCAGAGTCGCCCAAGACCCGGTACTTCAGCAAGCTACTCACTGCTGAGCATGCTCTGAAGCAGAGGGTCCAAGCTTGGATGACAAGCAGGACTTCCCCGAGGTGGCCAAGAAAATGAGAAAGTGGTGGATCCAAGGATCTTTGGATTTTGCACCTGAAAAAATATGTCAAATTGATGTTAAAGTGAATTTGGAGTCAAGGAAAAACTGTAAAAATCCCTGAGAGGCAGTACACAGAGAAAGCTGGTAGCCTCTTTTGAGATGAAAACATTTTCAGAGATTTTAATTATTGTGTTTACAGAGATAATACTAGGAGCAGTGGAGAAAATAAGCAAGATCTTTTTGCAGAAGATTTTTTTTTCTAGGAAAGCATTGAAAACTCTATCTTTTGAATCACTTAGAACTTATATCTGCTCTCAGTAAAGGAAATGATCCTCTGCTGGTCCCCAGGAGACACATGAAATGAGACCAATTAGGATTTCACCAGCTCTAAATACAAGGACTGTGCAAAGACATACTTTAACCTTATTATGTTTGAAAGTGAAAATGAATAGTGTGTGCCCCAGCTGAATTAAAATCAGGGCTTGCATTATGTAAAAAAACAGAGAAGATGATCTGTTCTGTCCTTAAAATCTCTGAAAACATGACCACAGGGTTACCTGATCAACTGGGAATACCTGTTATGGAGGCCAGTCTTAACAGTGTCCAGTTGATGATACCTCAGAGGACAGTGAGAATAGCAGGTAATCCATCTGGCCATGAGTACATTGCGTTATACAAGGAAAGAAATTTCACTGAACCAGGGATGTGATCTCGAAAATATGAAACTTCTACCTCTTATATATACTGTATTTTCCATATCTGATTACCAGGCAGATACTGCTAGTGATCAGAGATTATCCAGACTATTTTACAGCCCAGACCTTATAAATGGGCCACTTCCATTTCTGTTGTAAAATGTTACATCCTAATTGAACTCACAGAAATTCCTTGAATTATAACAACATTGCTCTTGACAGTTTGGCTCTGAAGTGGGCAGTAGGACAAGGATCCACTAAGTGTACAGAGTAACCTCACTAATAAAGATTAGGCCATGGGATAGCTAGAAGAATTGACTTGTGGGTTATCTCATGACACAGAAGTAGATGTGACCGTCTGGATGTGCTCACAAGAACACTGGAAAAGGTCTGGAGTTCTGCCCACTTTCATCTATGTTTTTCTTCCCAAACCAGTTTTGCTTCATTACTGTTCAAGAAACTGAGAATGGCTGCTGATAGGAAGAAGCCCTATTAGCAGAGACACCCTCCTGGAGGTGGTGAGGAACAGACATTAGGCTGCTGTCTAAATCATGCAGCAGTCTAGCTGGCCAGGGCTTATTCCTCCTGACATCTGCTTTCTGAGGTACTGCCATCCACATTAGATTCCGTCAAAAACCATTTTGCCACCAAGCTGAGTAGCTTCCTGGGACGTGTGTCGCTGCAGGGGGCCCACCATGCCCCATCCTTTGTCCTGGAGAGATGACATCCACCCTAACAGCAGGGACTGGTAGGGGTTAGAATGCCTTTATTCAGAAGCATTGGAGATCATTCCCCCATGGAGATACTCTGCATTTGGCTGGCAGAAATGGAACAAATTGATAATTTGCCACTGCAGAGTTAGAAATGTAGACACTCAGGATGTTTGCTCTGAAGCAACCTAACTCAGGAGAGTGTCCCCATTGGGGCTCAGATGCAGAGGTGTCTGAGTGGATGATACCTTTTTAGATGAGTCCAAGGGAAATACATGCTACAGGATGGGGCATGGAGAGTTCAGCAGGTGGTAAGGAGTGACCCCACAATCCAGTGCTATTTTGGGCACATGATACAGCCAGAAGACTCATCTGATTTTCAAAACTGAAATTCCTTTCCTGGCTCTAAAATAATGCATGGCTCTATTGGAGAACCATGTGTTAATTGGTATTTCAATTTGACCAATTTAATTTTGCTTCCTAAATTTTCCATATCATAGATGGTTGGATGCAGCATCCTGCTATTTCAAATGTTGCATAGCATTGCTATGCTCTGTTAAATAACTTCCTTCTTCCTTGCCAGAAATAGCTACGTTTCAATAGTAAGTGAAGAGATCTTAACATTTTTAGTTTCTAGAGCTTCTCGTTGGGATTGCTGAAATGTATAAACATAAACCTGTTTTGATTTTGCTGTCTGGAGAAGCAGCTGTTAATAGGGAGGAGCATCCAGTATGGTCAGTTTAGCCACTCCACCAGAACCTGTCAGGTAAAGCACATCTCTGCCCAGCTACCCTCTCCTCAATCCCTTCTGCTGATCTCTGTATTTAGATGACCTGAAAGACACTACTTCAGAGCCTGAGGAAGACAGGATACTTCACTAGTGCTGTTGTAAGCTGTGTTTGAGGCTCTGTGACAGAATACTGAGTTGGTTTAGACCTTGAGCAAGCTGATGGTGTTTCCCTTTCTTAGTAGTCAGCCACTCAACAATGATGGAGGCTGAGGGACCAGTCAAAATCTCTGGCAGGGTGACCGGGAGGGAATTGCTGCTGGCAGGAATGTCTGAAGCAGTGAATGTGCCCAGCATGCCAGTGAGCTGTGTTCACTCATCCAAGGGCTGATTTAGCTCAGAGGTGGTTCATGAGACCTTGGCCCCTCTCCAGCTCTAGCCTTTCCCCTTCTCTCAGGAATAGCAGCATGGGTTAAAAGCAGAAAGACTGAAAAAAGCACAGCCTTACTTAACCACACATGGAAATAAAGAAATGTCTACAGCAATATGGGGAATTAAGGGAGAGAAGGTAAAAGGAAGGAGGGAGATAGGAGAAGAGGGAGGGAAGGAGAGGATGGCAGGGGATCTTTTCCAGCCCTGCTTACAAGGTGCGGGATAATTCATGGCTCTTGTTTACACTGCTCCAGACCACATCACAGACATTCCTGGTTAATGGCTTCCATCTGGAGCAGCCATGTGCTGCCCAGCCTCCCCCTCACCATGCTGCCAGCAGAGGAGTGTCTCCCTCCAGACTTTCCCACTCTCCAACCTCTCACAGACTGCTGTCACTGAGGGGATTGGTGCATGCGCCGACTATCCCCGAGACATTACTGTCACATTTCCATGACCCAGGATAAGGGGGCTGGGATATACCTCAGACAGCGGAAAGCCCCGGTAATGTGGGGCCCACAGGATGTGCTGGAAATGCAATGCAGGGACACCCAGTCATTCTGCACAAGCTCAGCCTAAATCCAGCACGGATTATTAGCTCTGGCTCAGCATCAACCCTGCTGGACCTGGGCTGCTTCCCAACAGGACCACTCAAGTGTCTCCACATTGCGCCTCCCAGCACTCTGGGTTTGGGAGGGTTTATTAGCTTGGGCACAGTGCCAGACATGATCTGCCTTTCTGCATCTCCATAGTGCTTGAACTAAGTGAGTTTCACTGTGCTCAGAGCACAGCAGAAAGACACCTGCTTGGCTCTAAGGGAGTCCAGCTCTCGTCAGGTTGGTACTAAACCAGGTTGAACAGGCCCTGCTGAATCCAGCAGGATTTGTGTGAAATCTCTTGTGTGTCTTTGCACCATGGTTCCCAGCCCCCACAGCTGCAGCAGCAGGGTCCTGAAACAACCTCACTGGTTCTACCTCGGCCAGGTTTATCAGGCTGGGATCTACATTTTGCAGAAGTGGCAAAGCTGCTCAGAGACCTGAACCAGATCTGGAAGTAGCAAGGCCACAGTCACACGGTGCAGCACAAAGCCTCTGTTTCTGAGTCCTGCCAGACCTAGCCTGGCTCAACTTTCTCTGCATCTGCAGCAAAGACTGAAGTGCAGAGGCAAAGCTGTGTGTGGGCTCCATGATCAGAACAGAGAGGATGGTGGAAGTCAAAGGTGCACAGTGGAACTAGAATGGCCAAAGGAGACAGTAGCAAAATCTGCTGCAGATCTGAGTGAGCTGCATCCAGAGGATCCAGCCTTCAGCTGGCCCAGAAGACAGCAAATGCAGCCTGCAAATTGAATTTAGACTGTCATGACATGCAGAAAATTCAGTGAAGTTAGAATCAAACCCAGGCTACCACAGAAGCTAAAAGTTAATTTATTTATTGAGTGTCCTACAAGGTCTTGGAGGTGTGGTCATGGGTTAAGGGGAGAGACACGGGAAGATCAGCTTCTCACTCTGCTCTTTGTTTGTGTCATGCTCTCTCTCCAACTCTTTCTCTCAGCTAAGCAATACATTCCCAGCATCTGTCGAGTCTGATCTGCTCTAAGCTCCAATGAGAGGCAAAAGAGGAGCTGAGATGGGAATGAAACAGAATCCCAGTCCGTGACGAGGCACTGAGACTCCTCACCGCGCCCCATGCGGGTTGCCCTGTCATAAATCATCATTTGTCAAATTCAATAAGCATCCTTAACACAAAAATGATGCTATCTCCTGGGAGCCTCAAGTGCCTGAAATTTTGCACAGATGTGGAGATACAAAAATATAAGGGAAGAGGGGAGGACGGGGGGGAGGAGGAAGGAGGACAGATTTTGCATGGCAGAGAGGGTGTTCTTCTCTATTCTCTGGTTCCATTCCCATCCCACTGCCCTCCACCCCACTGCCACACATGCAGCCATGTACACTGTCTTCCTGGGAATGCTGCAGACCCAGCTCCCGGCACATGTTCTGCATCCTCTAAAAGGAGAAAGCAGGCTGTGTATGCAATAAGGAAAATCCATCTACTTTGGGGGTCAGAAGCCTACCACAAACAGCTTCCCTGCTAGCCCAGAGACATGTGGATGGCAGGCAGCCCCTGGGGGACAGCTTCCTGCTTTGGACAGAACAGGTCATGGGGCACTTTCATTAGAAATCATGCTGCTGCTGTTTCCACTCCCTGCCAGCAACATGAGAGCTGTAGTCTCAGTTAGACACCCCATCCCTTATTGTGCAACAACAGGAGGCTGGAGAATAGGGCCACCTCGGGGGGTTCAGCTGTGAAATCTCACTCCTCAATGGAATGTGCTGCGCTCTGGCCAGAGCCAGGGACCAGCACCATTGTAAGAAAAGGCTGAGTGCAGGCTGCTGTGAGCACTGAAGCTTGAAAGCAGGCTCCATTTATGCACATACAGGTTGCATTGCACCGTACATTATCTATGCTTAAAAAGGAATATATGCAAATACCCACAACAGCCATTTTGTCTCCCCCTCAGGACTACAGTGCCTGTCTCCAGAATATAAAATGTGAGTCTCTGAAGCTGTATGAGCTGAAGTAGCAGACAGAGGTGACAGACCAGCATCCTCTGCAGATCAGGCACCCATGGGACACAGATCATGATATACTATCACGACCAGCTGATGCTTAGTCCAGCTGCTCAAAATGCATCGCAGACAGGGTCCTGCTTATGTGACACCCACCAACATGACTGACATCTGGGCCAAGGAGGATAAAGGAGGCTCGAACAGCCACACTCTGGGGCTTTTGCAAGTGAGAAATTGGGCACAGGGAGACAGCGCAGTGCTCCTTGGTCGATGGCAGGCTCACAGGCAGGCCGAGCTGCACAGCTTTCTTTGCACTCGCTTATACACTCTTGTTGTCAATGAATCATTCAGGTCACTGCAGACAAATCTCTAACCACCCATCACCATTTATCCTTCTGAGGTATGTGTGTTACAGAGCAGACATTTTGGAAAGAGTGTGAAGCTTTCTGAAACCTTTTCCAGAGGGTATTTTGAATGCCTCTACTTGCTAAGCCACACAGATACCCTGGTACCACAAACAAATTGCTGAAGTGGCAGAGGGAAACTATAAAACCACATTAAAATTCCAAATAAATATGAAAAATACCTTCAGTAGATAAATATGTCTTGACTTTGAAGGTCAGAGTATTGATCCATCTGAAGGCTAGAAGCAAGTACTTTGTGCTGCACTTGTGATCCTCCACTTGCAGTTATTATCATTATTGGCATTATTGTCACAGTAGCAGCGCCTCAAGGACCTATTCAGGATCCAGATGCCATTACAATAGGGACACTGAATTCAAATGAAGAGATGTGTGATGAACAGTCTGATTCAAAACAAAACCAAACTCTACATGACAAAGCAAACACGGCAAATCTTTGTGAATCAAGCTCACTGCCACTGCAGCCAGACTGCTCCCAGCACCCAAGCCAGGATGTTAGAGGGGCTGTAGGGTCTCTCTATTGTACCACAGTCGCTTCTGGAACTGGGCTGTTGATATACCCAGGGATTAAGCCCATCTTGTAAGCAGCACATAAATCACAGATCTGTGCACTTGAACTACCTTTGGGGATACTCCTCAACATACTCCTCTTTTTCATCAAAAAATTCTGCACAAGGAAAAAGAGAGGAGCAAGGATATTTGGAACAAGGACCAGCCTCCTGATCCCACCACAGTTCTGACAACATGCCTGATGCCAGGTGGTCCCCTGCAAACAGCCACTTCACCCACAGGCAGGTGGAAGGTACGTGCCTGTGCACTCACTGCAGGCATGCACAGATGGAGAGTACATGCCCTGAGCCACCGCTCTGTGCAGGCACAGATGAGAGGCCCTGTGCAGCCACTCCACGCGTGGAAGATGTCGCGTGCCTGGCTGGGTGCTGGGCCCCGCATGCCCCGTGTGTTCAACACACTCACCCTGCACGGCACCCCAGAACGGGACCTGCAGCTGAGGGCAAACACATTTCTGCCCAGGAGAAATGCAAAAGGACTAATTTTAACCTAGCACACGTGAAGAGGAGGAAAAGGGAAGTGCAGAGGGATGGGTTGTAGCAGAAGCAGTGGGAATTCCTGGGCATGGGGTATTTGTTGAGGCAGCTACCTGTGCTGATCACATTTCTCCAGCAGCAGTGGGTTAACCTGACTTAACCCAAGGAAAGCTAGCTTAGGTGTGCCTCTGTGTTCTGCACATAACACTCCACAAATCCAGTTAGAAGAGTATGCCCAGAGAAACCTCCGAAAGACAGACTATGCCATTATATAGGTCAGTTATTTCCGACACAGAAATGATTAGCTGAAACAAGGGGTAACTAATCTTAAAGAATAAATCAAATCAACTCTTTCCCTCACCATAATTCCTTGAAAACAGCTTTCCAACAAGATAAAGCTGTCTTTTTTTTTACACCTGCAGGGAGATACCAAACTCAGTGACTGCTGGTGTTACAGGTCTGAATCTTGCCTAACTTCACTCTTAAGCCAAGTAAATTCTGTTTAGTGAAAAAAGTAAATATTTTTCTTTAGACTATCTTCCAAGGGAAGAAAGCTTAGGTGAGTGTGCTGCCTACACACCTCTCTCCTTGTTACCCTTTTAACACTGTGATTAGTTGCAGTCCAATTCGCAGAACCCTCAGGCAATTAAATCCCAGGAAAAACCTCATGCAATAAGTTTCATGAAAATGAATGGCTGGATCAAGTACTGCAACCCAAATTAGTGACTCCACAGAGTTTTGGAAGGAGGGCAAAATCTAACTGCAGTATGCTCTGTTAGCAGCCAGCTGACCAGTGAGCCTGTACTGGTGCCCAGTCAGCACACAGGCAACTTGCGTATGTGCGGTCTCCTACCCAAGGGGGTGTTGTAAAGATGTAGAGATGACATGGGCTACTGTACAAACTAGGGAGTTGTAGGCAGTGAGTCAACAGGAGATGAAGCATCACTCATTTACAGAAGATTCTGTCAGTGGCACCCATTCAAAGCTGTTTGAAGATCTGCACTGCCAGATGCAATCTCAATAAACACCAGTCGATAAGTTACAGAGTGTCTGTGACTCTGATATTAATGCAGGAGGGGAAAAGAAGAGATGTATGTAAGTATTTTTCACACATGGTTCCACAATTAATGAACAAGATAGTCACACCATACATGTACCCATATATGTCTGTTCATATCCTTCATTTCGCCTAAGCCCCTAGGGTACCGATAGCAGAAGTTCACAAACACAAAGCAAAGGTCACGATGCTGACAAGATATCTTTATTGCTAGACAACTCCCCAACCCACCCATGATAAATTAAGGCCCTTATTCCTGCTTAACCCATAACCTTTGTAGTAGACCCTAAAGGTCAGCCGTGGCAAGTTTTCCAACCTGGGGATGGGGGCAGATATGAGATCCACACTCAGAGGTCCCTTCTCTTCCTATCCAATGCGCAAATCAGGTCACATAGCCTCAGCAGTATATCCATACCCCCACACACAACGCAGACACACAGAATACTTGCACAAATGCACTGCAGTGGAGATAAAGCTAATAGTTTACATGCAAACACATGCCCAGACATGTGTTTCTTCCTGGAGATGCCCCCTCCCCCTCATGCTTTACACATTATATAAGAATTTTATTCTGTAGTATGCTCTGAGGAAGGCGGCATTTTGCCAGATTTCAAAATGGCCTCATTTATCACCTAAATCCCCTATGAAAGCTAGGGAATAGGGTTTGTAAAACAGCCCAGATTAATGAGGCTGCATCTACATCTTAATAGCTTTTGTGTGTGCACAGTACTTCAATCTGCGCTTGTGAGCAGTGTGTATTTCTGTGGTTTATGGACTTTCTTTCTTCATCTTACCAGGTACATCTACGTGTGCCGGTGTTCCTGACTAACACTGTGTGCCTACACTGCCTGTGCCCAGCACATAAAACCTCCTTCTCTGGCTGCAGCTGGTTATGCTGCATGCAGGTGGAATTCTCTCTGTGAGCACCTCCCGACTGCAAATGTGATCTGTGCAGGGAACCTATATATGCCAGGGCTTTGATATCCATTGGTATACTTTTGTGCATGTTAAAGTCACCACTTCAGTGCCAGCTCCTTAGGCAACAGAGGCCTATATTTCTTCTCTGTGTTAGGGGAATTTCATTTTGATGCTATATATAAGAATTCTGGTGAAGTAATTAACAGAAGCCTCCAGAGGCTTCGTTATGAAAACAAGGCTCCACGTGCCAGATTCAGAGGAACCTTGTACTCCTTGCAAACTCCTCCAGGCAAGGAAGATATTGCAACTGCAAAGGGAACATAACCCAGGGCAGGGAACAGCAAGCACTGATGAGGTCCGTTTCTCAGTCCTTGAAAACAGCTTTAGCAGAAAGCTGGAAAATGCAGCAAATTGAAAAAGGACGTTCCAGATGGGATCACAAAAGAAAAGGGCATCAGTTCCATTGACAGTGAAGATTAATTTTTAAATTACATACCAAAAAACTCTTCCAAGAGCATTTGACCTGTGTCAATCTAGTGGCTCCAATCATCCCTTATGTAGGACAGAGGGAATACTTGGAAATTCCCCTTACAGAGTTTACCCTACGGCTCTTTCTTAACTCTTTCTCCCTGGATTTTTTTCATCCTTTCCTTATCCATTTCTCCTTCCATGTCTCTGATGAGGAACTGCTGCTCCCTTCCCCCCTCCCCCCCCTCCCGTCTGCTGTCAGCCATTTCACTTGGCTTTTTCTGCTCTTGCATTCACCAGAGCTGAATTCAGTGACAGCCTCTTGGCAATTTCCCTTTGCTGGTGACTCAGGTAATTGGATCTGGTGCCTTGGGGAGCTGCCAAGCATGATGTCACAGCTCTGCAGAAAAAAATACCCTATGTAATTGCTTGATACACTAGCTAATGTCTCATCCCAGTAGGAGGGAGGAACTCTGAGTTTATGGGTTGCCAAGATTTCAGATACTCAAGACTCTGTAGTCGAAGTGAATAAATAATTATCTGTATTTTTTGTTTACACATGTTCTTGCTTGTTTACTATGTGCTTATTAACTGTCCCCTGACCAGGGAGTCTGAATGTTCATAATAAATACCACAGTCCCTTTACGAAAAGGGAAGGACTGCAAACCTTTCATTAAACAAAAGAAAATGGGAATGAAACATCAATACAGTACAAGAATGAACAGCTCTATGCACAATGGTGTAACCCTGCATCAGGGTTTATTCTGCCCTTTAACAACATTTGTGCACCAGCACTTAAATGCACTTGGATCGTTGATTTCTTCCAAGATTGCAGGAAGATATCTGTCTTTTCCGAGCTGCAAGGAATGGATTTGGAGGACAGGCTAGGGATCAGAAGGGATCAGTGTTAGTCTCGGGGTAGATATGAGAATGTATCTGAAATCCATTAAGTGAAGCAGCAAGATGAGAATGAGCTAATGGGTGATTCTTGCTAACGCACTAATAAAATGGAACTGAAAGTTTCTGGCTCTTCCCTAAACTGCCCCATCTTGTTTGGAAAAGAAACCCTTGGGAATTTAGTATTCAGAAGAAGCTGAGTGTTCCAAGTTCTTCTTTTCAGATGTTTTATGTTGATCTTCCTTCTTTTATAGACTTAAGGAATCTAGCCAGCAAAGATCTGGCGTAGTGAGATGTTTGGGCCTCAGCCCTCTTCCCACAGTTCATCTGCAAGGCTGAATCCATTGCTAGAGGTACTGATCGCTGTGCCAAGAGGAGGGAATGGGAGTGTGAGAATTCAGAAAGGAAATCTTTGATTCTCTTCACTGCATGAAACATTTTCCCCAAGCAAAATAGGTCGTGGCTTTGCTTGCAAATGCCCCAGAAGACCTCACAAGAAAATTGAAGCCCCGTGTAAGATATGATCTGCTCTGGATCTCCAGTATGAACACGGGTTAATTGCAAGAGTGTTTTTGTCCTCTCCACTACTGCAGCTGGAGTGATGTTGAATAACCTGGAAGACTTAGCAAGTCCTGAGAAACAATCAATCATTTTTTGATAGGTCACATTTTCCAACTAGAAGAGATCTGTCCTGACTTTCCACCACGCTCTGGCCAATTCAGCAGATGATAATTACTATTCCATTCAGCTGGTTCTCACACAAGCACAAATATCATATTCCTCAGCTCTCTGTCATAGGTGTTTGTTCAGGCAGGTCACCAAATTTGGGTTAGGTCTCCTGCTGTGTTCTCTAACACCCTTGTATTTCTAATCCTGCCAGTCCCAGGCCATCCCCTGGACTTCTGTGGCTTTGATGAACGGATGAAGTTTCCAAAGTTTTGTGCATTGGTCCAGCCCTCCTGGAGTGACTCACTAGTTTCTTTTCCTCTTTCGGTGTTAGACCTGTACAGTATTGTGGCTGTTCTGGGTGGCTTGGAAATTATTTTGAGAGAGAATGGAATAAAGGCAAGAGAGTTTCAGCTCCCATTTTTCCAGACTCTTGCCTCCTCACACTCTACCTTCCAATGGCACGCTGTTATATAGGGATCAAAATGGTATCACAGCTGCAGAAACCTGCCATGTAGATGGTACCACTCCACTTCTGGAAACGGTGTTAGAGGTCTTGCTGGGGAGAAGAGGCCACACCTATCTAGCCTCTCTTTAGGACCTCAGGTATCCACAAGATTTTTAGTTGGCTTGTCCCAGTGATACCACTCAGACCTTGGCAGCACAGCTGATATCAGTAGGATACAGTTCAGCTACCCAGAAGGATTGTCAGATGGAAGCCTCTTCAATTGTTAAGGAACAAGCAATGGCCTTAGAATGATTTTTTTTTTAAAGGAGGAGGGAAATGCAAATTTTCATCACTTCTCTTATTAGGGCAATTTAAGTACCAAGTGGAGAAGCAATATGCTGTAGAGAAGCCGTTTGCTGAGAAGTCTCCCTCCGTCCCTCAAGGGACAAGCCTCCCTCTCAGCTGCACAGGGATGTCCACTGCCATTTCCAGGACTACACATACAACTGGTAGTGCACCCCCTCAAAAAAAATTGTACAAGCATGTATGATTTGTGACATGAAACACAAATCCATACCATTTTAGCACCTCAGATTTCCTCCTTGGATCAGCTGAGATGTTCAGTCTAGTCATTCAGATATTTGTTGCTTCTGATTTCTCACCTGAAATTCCCAGTCAACTGACAGAAGTTGTATGTGGGTATAAGGATTTGGAAGTAACAAATGACCTGTGAATAATATTCATCAGTGTAAAAAAAACACCGCCGTATCGTGACAAGGCATCAGCACAACAGGGAAATATGAACACCTTATTTGGGAGCTGCTGTGAACACAGAGAATGGTAACACTAGCAGTGGAGCGTACCAGGGAAAACAAGCTATTCCCAGTGAAAGGAGTGGATCCAAAGGCAGCCTGGCTAACTGCCCTCAAAACCACTTTAGGAGACTCCAGTCTGCCAGTCTGAAGACAGGGTGAACATAGAGAACGGGGCACCAAGATCAAATCAACAGATATAGCCAGAAAGAGCAAGCTGACTACATACTCAGCCCTAGGGTGGAGAACAATTACAGCAGCTGACTGCCTCGGCAAGCCCAGAGATCAAAGAACAAAGCATTATTAATTACTGCCATTACAATCATTAGCATAGTGCCCCGTAGTTCTGGTCATGGACCAGTACCTCACTGTGTTAGCCAGTGTGCAAATAGAGAGGAAAAGAATGGGCCCTGCCCAAGGAATGCCAAGTTTCAATATTAAATGCGAGGCAGCTACAACAGGAATGAAGGGGACAAAGAAGCGATAGTGTCACAGACAGAGGAAAGATGCTTGGAATCCAGACCAACAACTTGGCTACCACCAGGGCAGCCTCTCAATTACCTGGAAACAAGCAGGTTGCTTAAAGGTCTTTACAATTCACTCTGGTTCTTTAAATTCTTTTAATTCACTGAGATGGTTTATAGAGGTGCCAGATATCCATGGTTTGTCTCTTGAAACAGCAGCTGAAGGCATGTTTTGGTTATTCAGAGTAAAGAGAGGAGAATGGATCTCCACCTGGAAAAAGGCTGATTGAAGTCTGGACGCTGCAGTTGCTCTGCAATGTCTTCTCCATGCTTTCCCGCACATGCTGCCTGTTCCAGTGCTGCCCACAAGACAGAGACCATGTGTAACGTCCCCCTGCAACCAGGGCAATTGCACTATCTGTTCTCAGAGTAGTTCACATGGTTCTCACCTTCCAAAAGCCACATCACACCTGGCACTTCTTCCTCTCAAAGGAGGAAGGCTGAAAAGGCTATTCATCCTTGGGTGGTCCAGGACTGGTCTGAGGCACAGCTGGACCTAACAACAGATTCTTACGAAAAAGGATACCAGATACTACTTGCCAACACTGCAGGGATCAGATGTGTGATATGCCCCTGCACTGGAACAACTGTCCCTGTGTCACTTCTCTGTCTTTCACCACTGACAACATCATGCTATTTTTAAAATAACAGCAGTCCATGATCTTCCAAATGTTTCTAGTCAATGTTGTGACTAACAAATGGCGGTATTTTTGATCTTCCTCTAGTACACCCCCATGAAGAGTCTACGATGTTTCAGACATCAGTTAATGTAATCTCCCCATCTGTAATCTCTCATCTCCCTGTCATGGTCCATTACCCCTGTGTCACCAGTGGAGAGGATGGTGCCTCGTACACAGAATGACCTACTCAGAGCCACACAGCCAGTCAATGATGACTTTGGAACTTGAAAGGAGAAAAGACATGTCTGTCCACACTGGGTCTTCCAGCTCTAGGCAGAATTCTCCCACTCCCATGTGATTCCCTTATAACCACATCTGTGAAAATGTCCTCCTTAAAGCTTAAAGATCCTTTTAATCTTTCTTCTGATGTTTCCACATTCTTATTTTGTAATGGTCATGCTCACATTTTGCTCATTTTCCCGGTGCTCTCATAACCTCCTCAGATGGAATTTTTTCTCCTTTAGAAAGAGATTCCAGCCACTTCTTGGAACCCTCTGTATTTTATATATCTCTAGATCAGACTGTTAAATAGAGCCTATTCCTCAGTATCTGAATATCTCATAATCTTTAATATATTCATAATGACAATATCCCATGAAGGAGACAGATACTACTTTCTGCATTTTAAAGTCAGGAATCAGAGGGACGAACTATAACCACTAGCCAGTGCTAAGCGTTCATTGCAACAAAAGTCAAGGACTAAAACAACGAGACAATTTCAAATTCTGTCATTGCTGTTCATTTTCTAAGACTGTCTTCTGAAATTGTTAAGTGGTCAATTCTTCCATCTTTTATTTGCTGTCATGAGGCTGTGTCCATGTACCAAATCTTGAAAACACAGAGTCTCACTACTCCAGAAACAACAGCCTGAAGAACAACTGCACAAAAATATACTGTCCCTGTGCTTCCAAAATGAGATATCCTAACAGCAAGTAGGAGGATAATTGCCTTAGCGTTATTCTCCCAATTGTGGCTCACAAGGAACCAGATTTGGTTATAAGGGCAATGTTGATTTGTGTAAAATCTCTTTTGATCAAATACCCATGCTTTCCCCAAATACAGTCTCCAGCTGGCGCTGCTGGAATCAGAAAACTCAGCAAGGTGGACCAATAATCGGACCCAGCAGGACGTTTCTTACACTGATACAAAGGTCTGGAAAAGTATCAGATTCTCCATTTCTTTTGTAACTGTTCTTTACATTGGAATTTTTTTGTTTGTACTGGAATAATATTCCTTTAACGTCCTGATGTCACCATTGATCACAATGTAGGAACTGCACCTTGGCCTATGCCATGCAATGTGTCTGCAGCCCTTCTTCGTACGAACAGAGACCCTCCTTCCTTCAGTCAAAGGCTGCAGGTGCTGTTCCTAAGTGGTCAATCCTTGCCTAGACATCAGAATATCTTCAGCACAGGTACATAATTAAGACACATCAGTGTATCTGTGTTAGCTTATGGGATAAAAATGAGAAGTCAGATGTCTACCTAAGGAAGTATTTAAAGACCACATGGTCTGGTTAGATGAGTGAAAATGATTATGTATGTCTGGGAACAAGGCTATTAAGAGGAGGAATGAGGAACTTTCTGAGGCTGGCAAGCATCTCAACTGGCCACCTACCCAAAAGATCAATTAACTGCTCACCTCATGCACTTCACAAAGAAACAGAACAGCATACCAAAGGGCATTTCATCCTCTGGTATTTCATCTCACCTACTCAGAAATGCACTTTACAAAGAAGCAAATTGCCCTCTCGGCAGACTACGGAAGATGCCTAAGTGACCAATTTAGGCAATGTCCTAAGGTTTAGAAAGCTAATGTTAGGCAAGGTGTATGCCACCCTGAATCTTTCATTTTGATTTCTGTTCAATAAGCTTCAGAATACCAAGACAATTCTAGTGCGCTGGAGAATATAACCTGATGTGTGCAAATATTTACAAAGCTAAGTAGTATTGCTGTAGCGTTCCAGGCTTCTTAGCATAGCATTAGTTCTGTGAAACTGGGAAACAGTGAAGTATAAAAGAAAGTGACACAACTGATACCAAACAAAGTGACAACACGGAATAACTTGTCCCACTGAAAACATCAACGTTGGCTTTAATGCATTTACAAATTTGGTTGGCAAGGTAACTGGTACTGGTACAAAATATTTAGGTTTCTGTAAGGCAGCTGACTTTGTCTTTTCTGGCCTTTGATAAAAAAAATATCACTACACAAATCAATGTTGCCCTTACTAAACAAATTCAATTCCCACTCAACTGATGCATCATTAAAAACTAATTGTAAATGAAGGATTATCATTATATGTGACTTATTCCACGGAGCACCTAGGAAATCTGTTTTGAGTGCAAAACTACTCAATATCTCTATTAATTAACTAAAAGAAAAATAGAAAATCCATTTGTGTGACAGAAGAATTCACAATAAAATAAAATAAATAATGATGGTTCATGGTAGTTATAAAGATCCACCTGGAGATCTCTGTAAGGGGCTTATCTGAACAACACGTCTGATTACAGTCAAGTGCAAAGTCATAGAACTAGCACCAGAGCTTCCAAAATGGGATTGTCTCCAGGACTGCAGGGATCTGGAAAAATATTCCAAGATGATGAGAGGAAACCAAATACATACATCTGAAGAAAGGATGCTGATCAGCTGGAAAAGGTTCTGAAGCAATTCTGAATAACACGGAAGCCGTAAAACATATCCCTCTATAACAGATTGGGATGCCTAACCTGTTTATTTAATGTAGTAAGTGAATAATGACCCTTATCTTAGGGCAGGCCCTGCATACCCATGACTGTGCACAATGTGTGTGGGGAAGAAGGTGACAGAAGTGCAAAGCCTCTGACTTGTGACTTTTCCACTGCCAGGTCTTGTGCCCTTATTCATTGGGAGGATGACATGTGACCCCTGCAGCCATGGTGTCACAGGGAAGCTGTCAAGGAGGGCAAATATTAAAATTGCTGTATGGCAATGCATCAAATATTTGAAAGCAACACTGAGGGGATCGCAATGCCAAAGGTGTCAGCAGTTCTTTAGTTGTGTCAAGGGAGAATATTTGTGTATACTTGTTGTGACCATCCTCTCTGAATACATGATAAGCACACAACATGAGGCGGAGGGGGGTATGTACATGCAGGGATTTTTTTGCTTCTTTTGTGTTTTATAGAACCTGACTATAACAGCCATGAGTGCTGATTTGAAATGACCCCGTGTCAGAGACCACACATTCTGAAATGAACAGAAATGAATCTTTGCATCACTCTGATTCTGGGATTTGATTTAGGCTGGGTTGTTTTTTTTTGTTGTTGTTGTTGTTATTGCTGGTGCTGTCACAAGCTCCAGCACACATACTCCAGTTTAGTCTCGTGGACACATGACACTCAAAATATGGTAAGTGTGTGGCTACAGGTTTTGCCAAAAAGAATCTAGGACACACATCAAGGCAAGAATCAGTCTTTCATCCCTAAGACTGGCTGTGGCAGAAAACTTTATAGCTGCTGGTTCATGGGTACTCAATCCCTTTACTCCTGAAAATTTTTTGACCCATTCTCCCTTCAGCTGCTCAAACTCCTGTCTTATGTTTATGCTATACACAAAGATAAGATTAAAAATCGAGTGCCCTAGACAAAAGTATATTCCTTCTTCCAGATATATTATATTTGCATACTGAAACCAGTTCACAATTTATTAAATACAATTTATTAAACATTCTTCTGGCCTAGAGACACAGAGTTAGAAAGGCAAAGCTTGAGGCATAAAGCTCATCATAGTTGCTGCAGAAAAGTGGGTGTTTGGAAGGAGTTTGCAAGCCTTTGCAGGTTCCATGCTGGTCCACAAAAGCATAAGCTATCCTCTAGTCAAAACAGGACAGGGGCTATATCAATTTGAGAGACAAATTGACAACCTCAGTTTAACCGGTTCATGTGCCCCTATTCTGAGCTTTTAAGAAAAGCCATGTAGAGCTATTGAAAAGAAATCAGCTTACAAATAAAAATATTAATCAGAAAATTCTCATTTCAGTCAAATAGTCAAGTAAGTAGAAAGTAAAAACATGTAGGACTATAAGGGCTCTCAAAGATTGCTCTTGTTCTATGGCAGTCAATCTTAAGTATTCACTGAGCTCTGTCTAATCTATGCTGACACAAACAAAAGGATGCTTTTACTGAATCAGGTTTTGGCCACTTCTTCATTTACCAGAAACTTACAAATGCTGATCTTTGACAAGGACCAGCACAGACCTGGGGGCTTCTTTTAAAATCCTAGCCACCCCTTTGATAGCAAACAGCTTACTGAGAACTTCTCCTTCAAAATGTATCTCCACAAATTGTGCTTCTATTTCATGATTATTTAGTTTACCTCACATTTCTGCCATATCCTTAGAAGAAGGTTAGATGAGACATTGAAATCCTTACTGAAATCCAGATATAAATACCTATTATTTTGCCATTCACTTTAGGCAGTTACCCTGTCAAAAAGGGATTTAGATTGTTTTGACATTATTTGTTCTTAACAAATGAAGCCAGCTTGTCCTAGATTACCTTGATATCCTTTAGGTGCTTATGGATTGGTTATTTGATAATTTATTTCAGTGTTCTTTCAGATATTGAAGCTTACAATGTCAAAGTCTGCTTTTACCCCTCTTTAAGATGGTTGCTTCCCTGCCCTCTATTAATTCTCTTTAACCTCTCCATACAAGTATTAATGCTGAGCAAGCAATTAAGTACTCTGCTCAACAGTGATGCAATCAACCAGTATCTCATGACCCACTGTGAGGAATCCCATGTTAATACATTCCTGACTTGCAGCCCTGTTGTGTATTACTGAACCCTGTGAGTTGCTCTGCCTTCAGAAACATCTTTTGCTCATTTACTTCAGATCAATAGTTAAGGTTTTCAAATTTTTCTCTAAATGTAATGCAATATGGTCTGTAAAACTAGATTCTGCTAACGCTAAAATTCACCAAAGCACTTTGCAATTGAACCCTTTCTGAGGAATGGGGATGCACCCTGATTTTGCAAGTGGACTACTTTATATATGGAAGAGGGAAAGAAGTTTTAGGTGGACTGTAATATAGTATAGCAGAAATAGAAAGAGATGATTCTACCATAGATGAAATAAAACCTGTTAGTAGTTTATACAAAGAAAATCTAGGGAAGTATTTGTCTGTTGGTAAGGCTGAAGTGCTACAAACAGCACTGTCAGGCTTGTTCTGTGTCAGAAGAAAGCTGGACAATGGAATGTAACAGCGACTGAGATATCATTAAAGATTTGTGCTATAAAATGATAGTGGATATGTGTGTTTTATTTAGATTTTTATGTTTTAATTCATGTGTTCTAGTATCACAAACCAATTAATGATTAACTACACTTTTCTAAACCTTTATGACACTGACACTAAAGCATGACACTTCCATGAATTACAATCCTATTACAATCCTATTGAGTCTCTTGGACTAAAGGTTTGTGGGCCTTCAAAAGCAAGCACATTGGAGTGGGGATTTCTCTCCCCATGACAGACTCCTTACACTGACATTAATATAACCTCACAGTGGTCCTGAGACTGCTCAGTATCTGTGGATATTGGAGTTGTGTAGTATTGGTGACCTTTGGAAGAATATATTACTACAGTAATTTTAAAGCTTCAGAATAGAAATATCAGAAAGGCTAAAACTTACATGCCATAAAAAGCTTATGATTTGGGGTGCGGTGCCACATGGATCCCTGCTGCCATCAAGTCAAATGCTCTCATGAATGACATTAGAAAACAGCTGCAAACCCCCTGGTATAGGACTTTGTTTTGTTTATGCACTGCACAGAGCTAGACTGGCCTAAGCTGTATAAGCAGACACATCACCTATATAAGCATCTCTCTTTGTACTGCATGGAATTCCTATCTCCATATGCTCAAAAACTCTCTCTCTAGAGTATCTGAGAGCAGAACAATGCATGGCATCCCACTGGGCTGATTTTCTTTCCCACGTCTTAGGAAAGGTAAAACCTTTTTCTTCATTGTAACTGATTTAATTGTATTTTCAAGCTGCTTCTTTCCTCACTCCCTCTCTCTCACTGTTTTAGCTCTTTTCACTTGTGCTTTCTTTTCATCTCTTTTTTCTTTCACCTTCTTGTCTTTTCTCTGCTGTTTTCAGATCTGTCTTCAGTAAAGCCAGAGAAAGGAGATTTATATCTTCAAGCAGAGTGATCTGTAAAGCCATGACCCTGCTTACAGAATGCCTTGTCTTTCATTATCCTAAGGTTCAGAAGAACAGTGCTATCAACATGCAAAGAAAGAGGCTTTTCTAATATATTCTTGGATAGTTTCTCAAGCAGCCTTGAAAATAAACATAAAGACCTAGAATTGATGATAAAATAGTGGGGGAAGGCTGAAGCCTTCTGAGGCTCTT
The DNA here is from genome assembly GCA_013397845.1 of Melanocharis versteri. Classification (NCBI taxonomy): domain Eukaryota; kingdom Metazoa; phylum Chordata; class Aves; order Passeriformes; family Melanocharitidae; genus Melanocharis; species Melanocharis versteri. The sequence goes on from VZTG01010346.1 coordinate 1,246,661, forward strand.
CACATGATTTCTTTGAAGGCAGAGGAAGCAGCCATTGTCCATATCATACGAACAAACATTCTTATAAGCAGAAAGGATCCATTTCAAAGGCTCTGTAATTATCACTAGTGTCTGGAGTAAGAAAGTTTTGCAGAGGCTAGCTGGAGCTAGAAGCTAGCACTGCAGGCAAGCCCAGGAGAATGAAGCTGCCAGCACCCTCTGTACCACCACCAAACCTGAACCTCTGCTGAGGACTCTCCTAGATTTCAGTGACAATTAGGTGCACAGGAGCATCTCTTCATGGGCCACTTTACTATCTTGTTTGAATGTGGGAGGTTCAACACCAATCAGTAGCTTGGAAGATCTGATTGCTCCGGAGATGGTATTGATAGGACTGGCTGAACAGCAGTATGGCTCAGAACAGAGCAGAGCTTGACCTCATCTTCAAAGCCAGTGTTAAGATTTCCTGTCATCTGCAGCCTAAGCTGCTCCTGGGCATCCCTTGCCATCCATCCCAGCCACAGCAGACATGTATCTCAAATACAAGTGGTGACTGATGCTTTACAACAGATCTAAAGGGTCTTATGATACCAAAATGCCTTAAACTGGAGAATGGGGGATGTCGTGTAGCATCTTAGGTCAGAGAGTACTTTCCCATTGTGCTGTTGGTGGTGAGCTTCTGCAAGCAATACCCAACAGAGTTCCCTGTATTCTGAAGTGCTAGTCACTCTAGGGGCATAAAAACCATTCTTGGTTAACATAAAAGAGTGATTCAGATGTTGTAAGTGCAGAATTTTTTAACCACAGCATGCCTGTAACCGCATAGAGTGGAAAGATGAGCTTCACCATACTTTTCACCACCCATGCAGGCACACCGTCAGACCACAAGCCAAATGCAGCTTCCAAGTCTGCGTATGCAAGTAATTAGAAACTTTGTGCATGTGTAGTGCGTTTTCCCCCTCTGTTTTCTACAATACCTAAACCACCGTATAAATTAAAGCTAGAAAAATAGTACCTGATCCCATTTAAACTGTTCCTTTACAGTCAGTATTGAGTCGCTTCTTCCAGTCCCCAAGCACGTTTTTCCTAGCACTTTTGTTGTGTCCCTCAGGCTTTTCTTACATTTGGTGTGATGGAGATTGCCCACATCCACTTCAAGCAATTTAGACTTTACTTCTTTCTGTATTGGTATGTATATGATTTCTTATCATCTTTCTCAAAACACTTAACAGGTAAGTTTACCCATGTCTGCATTTGGCTACACCTTACATTTGTCTCCATAAACAAACTTCATATGCTGAGGGAGTACCTTTGTGTTGATTTGGCCAGAAGTAGATTTAACTGTGCTACTAACCTTATGCAATAGTTAAAGCTCCTTCTTGGAAATAGCCTTAGGTGCCTATTTTCTCCTGAAAAAAGGAGCTATTGAGTTGATAACTGTCTTTTTAAGGATCTCAGAAAATCCCTCCTTCCTGACCTGAAACTGCCCTAAAATTCAGTTGGTTTACTTGTTCGTGAAAAACACCTCCTGCCATGCTGGCCAAAACCAATTAATTTCCTGCTGGTCCTTCCCTGTCTACCTCTGCCCACTGTTGGTCTCTTGTTTTATTATTAGACTGTGGACACTTTGAGGCAGAGAGCCTTTCTTTAGTATTATGGTATACAGCGATCTTGGATCATGGGTAGGGCTCCAAGGTGCTACTGGGAAAAAAGTGACCACAAAACTCAAGGGCTCTGCATCCTCATTTGGCAATTTGCAATTCTGAGTTTGGCACCTCAACAAACACTCAACATAGAAGCAGGGAGACTGGGCTCTGGAATCAGTTTTATTATTAAATGTTAGTATGATCAGTTATTCCTTTGAAATCAGTGATGTGTCTAATGTCAGAGAGAGAAGACAGGTCCTACACCCTTAGGCTTTAACAACATAAATGTGATTATATAACAAGAGATTTGAAAGCCTGAGTACATGCAGTTTGTTGAGTGTCAAATGTGGAGCAGGAAACAAGGGTAACTGCAACATCTGAGAGAAGCAAGTACCTCAGGCAGATAAAAGGCAGGAGAATAAAAATATTAAAAATATTAAATTGGGAGAAGGAAAATGCAGGATTCTCATGAACAAGCATTCCGTCCCTGCGCAATGTGTGAAACTGCAGAATACTCTGAAACCTTACAGGACCTAGTAAGAAATATCACCAGTTGCAGTTCCGGGCCCTAGAACTGGAAAGTGCTCACTTTACTTGCCCGCTGGTTGAACGTATTTATTTACTGCATGAAGAGAACGACCCTACAGTGACCCTGCAAGGAATGCACTGCACAGATTTTAAGCATGTCCCTACCTCTAAATGCAGGGAGGGTGGGGGGGAAATATGGTGAAACGTGCAAGTACAAACAGAAAGAAAACTTCGTACAGAATCACTGCCTGGACTGTTTGATTTTTGAAATGCCTCCATGAGCGGGAGGCAGAGGGAGCTTCCAGGGAACGAGGTAGCTCTATCGGTGCAGAAGCAGCCCCGAGCAGCAGCGCAGCGCAGCTGCCGCGGGGCACCAAGCCCCGCACAGCCCCGAGCCTGGCCGCGCACGGCCAGCAGGCTGTGTGCTCGCTCTGAGCTCGCCCCAGCTGCTGCTCCTTGCTCCTTTGACGTGTGTGTGTGTGTTACATGACTATAGAAGGAGCAATCAGTCAGCTCCCAGGAATCTTAGCAACAGCCGCGTCCCCAGAAAAGGCTTGTAGCAGCTGGAGCCGTGATGACTCAGCAGCATGGTCTCTCTGGCCTCTTGCTGATCCCTGGCAAGGACTGCAGTCCAAGTTCTGGCTCCCTTGTTTGGGTCAGTGCTTTCTTGCTGGCACCACTAGATGAATTCCTGGATCCTGCTGGCCTTGGCATCCGAAAGCAACCAAAAATTAGCTGATAGCTGCAGCCAAAAAAAGTTTTTTGTTCTCTTTTTTCTTAACGACAAATTAAAAAAAATCAAATCAAAACAGAACAAAACTGAACAAAACCCGCAGAATCCTGTTAGTACACTGTAACAGGAGACAAATGGCAGAGTTCATCTGTGGCAGATGTGTAGGGGAAGATGGTCACATGCCAGGAGACCCACGTCCCTGCGGTCCCTTGGGGAATGAAACAGATGGGTGGGTTGGGGCTGGGCTGGAGACTGTACAAAACATCACTAGAAGGTTTGTTTATTTTCTGTACCGAGAGTTTGGAGCTGTGGTGTTGAGTAATTCTGTCGACATTTCACCTAGTTCAAGTCACTAGTGCAATGAATCTATTTGGCCTCGAGTTGTTTTCGACTCCGAGGATGTTAATATCACAGCCTCCGTCCACCCTCCTGCAGTAATTCCACAGACGACCGAGAAGAAAAATTGGGATTAAGGAGTCACGCGTCAGGACTGCAGCGTGTCTGCACGGCGGGAGGAACCTTGTGCTGGGGCGGTGAAGGGACTCGGGCGTGGGTGGGCAGAGGCTCTGCAGGGTCTCCGGGCAGTGCTGCCGCCGGGAGAGAGGCCCCTGAACAGCCGAGGGGGGGAGAGAGCGCACAAGAAGGGGCCACAGGAGCCGGGGCGGGGAGCTGGATGTCTGGATTCTTTTGGCAGAGGGCTGCCGGGAAGCTTGCTGGTCCTGTGCCAGGCTCCAGCGAGCTCCGCTTAGTCCCTCCCTTTCACGAGCACTAAAAATTCATCCTGAAACAAAAACATCCATGTGCGTGCGTGTGTTTAACAATCTGCCTTCTCAGCAGCACCACCGCCACCCCGGCATCGCTGGCCTCATTACTGGGAGCAGGAAATGAGTAAAACACAAATGGCTGGGGAGGAGGCAGGAGGGGCCGCCCCGCTCCCGGCCATGGGGGTTGCTGGGAGCTGCCGCGCCTTGGTGCAGATGTCGGAGACCTCAAATGTCTGCCGGAAATTACAGCTCATGTCGGGCGGGGAGACGGGCGCTTCCCCGGCTGGGGAGCCCAGCGGGAGCCCCCCTACCCCGCGCTGGGGCCGGCAACCCCGGCCCGCGCCAAGCCCAGCTCGTAAATTAGCTCGACTGGAGAAAAATGCACGTAGGAAAATGTCTCGGAGCAGGAAAAGGGAAAAAAAATGAAAGAAAGGAAAAAAAAGCACACCAAAAAAAGAAAAAAAAAAAATTCAAAAAAAACCCCAACCGAGCAACCTTCGCCTGAAGTGGGTGGCGGGGGGGCCGGGGCCTGCTGGGCGGGCGGCCCGGCGCGGAGGCTACGGCCGCGGCCATTGCAGGGAGGCGGGGAGGAGCGAGGCGGTGCCCCCAGCCCCGCGCAGGCCAGCAGAGCTGCCGGGAGAGGCCGCCTCCCTCCGCTCAGGGCCCCGAGCATTTCTCAAATAAACGCCGCAGCCTGGGCCCTGCGTCGGCTCGGGCCGGCAGCGAGGGCGGCGGGGGCCGTCCTGCCCCACAGCCGCTCAGAACCGCAGTCCTCGGAGCCGCGACCGCCGGCAAAAGGCTGGGAACGTGGGAAAGGAGCGGGTGTGCGCCGCCAAACAGGTTACGGGAGGGTGTTGTAAGTGTAGCAGAGCGTAAGAGCATTCGGATGTCCTGGGGAATGTCTGCCAGAACAGCAAGAGCAACACCTCGACTGCCTCGAACAGCAGCAAAGAGCAGGGTGCCTCGTGGTGCGATTCCAGCATTACTCACCCCAAGGATCAGGCGCTTCCCCACCCAGTTACATATGACCAGGAAATTACAGGCTGCGCTGCTCCCCGCCTGCCTGAGCGGCTGCCATATCATATGATACACACCAGAGCGGTGTGTCTGGTGGAAGAGCACAGCACTGCGTGCTTAGTGAAACGCTAATGTTTTGTGGAAAAGACGGGCTGGGCTGGGTCAGACTGTCATTTGGTATCTTGAATGCATGCTCTATCTTGCACATCTTGCCATTAATTAAAATACTGGATAAAAATGAAATCCTAATCTTTCTTACGCTTGCTGCTCACTGATCTTCTAGTAGACTCCACAGCCGGCCCTGTGTGGCTTAGGTGTTGCAATTCCTCTCTCTCTTACTTCATCTATCCAATTTGTGGACAAACCAATTTTTCTTCACACCCAGTATTCACAAGATCTTTGTTCCCATAGCCATTGTATCAAGGGTTCTGCATCTCTCATCTTTATTATGGTATCATTCATATCCCAGATCAGACGTGCACCTCTCCTCCCTGCAGTACACAGCAAATGGAGCTAGAAAGGTCATCTCTGCAGCACACCGTCATGTCCCTGGCTTGAGTTTATCTACTACTTCCTACTTAACTGAGTTTAAGGAACTTGTTACAATGAAAGTCACCTGTGCAAGACTGGACATTCATCTTTTCCAGTATGCTTCTCCGTTTCCTCCACTAATAATGTGACCTTTTGCTAGCCCTGCCAGTCTCCTCACGCCCTTTCATGCCATTCTCTGATACCTCTTTGCTCCACCTTTTGCAGCAGCATCTCTACTCACGTCAGCTTTCTGCAACTCAGGCAGTCTGAGCTCCTACAGTTTTGTGTTCTGTTGATTCCAAACACCAGTTAAAAGCTTGCTCTTCCATGTGTTTTTAAGAGCTGCAGCCTGTGTGAATTTTCCGAAGTCTGAGAAAATACGAAGTCCTGTTGTAGCCTATTTCTGAGCTGAGGAAAAGGGTCTTCTCTTGGTTTATTTTAATGAAATTAAGTATACCTGAGCCAGCTTCTCACCCACCCAGTTTGCTTTTAGTTGACCAATGTATCAAAAATCATACATGCATCTGACAGACCTATGATGTCATACACTCTGCCCCCGCCAAAGATCTTGTGATCACACAAACCTTTCTTTGCAAAACCAGACATAAATCGTAACTGCAAAACCATGTGCTGCTTCTCATTACACCCCTTCTATAAGAATTGTTTTCCTTTCACTATTGGTCTGTGCTTGCCTTTTTAGATCTTCTGCTCCTGAGGGCAGTGTCTGGGCTCTTTTATGTTCTTGCAAAGTGTTAAGTGCCTTATGGGCATAACAGTTTGATTAGTTAATAACAACTAACAATTTGCATTAGTACCATACTTCCTGCCATGTCACATCAGACCAATGCTCCAACCAGTCAAACATGTACCTCTATCTCATGGTGCTCCCAATCAACTGTCCCCCAGTGAGGTGAGGCCCTCACTGTGGTAGTGGTTGGACACCCAATTCCAGTCTCATTTTGCAGAATCCGTCCAAGACTTGCTCGTTCTTAATGAGTCCATTGCCTGGCCAATCTTGGATCTGAGCTCCTGCTGTATAAAGGGACACTCTAGGCTAGTTGAGCTTGGTAGCGTATCTGACAGAGTGAGATTAGCCAAGCTGCTCAGAGGAAGGGATGATGGCTCTGTAATACTCCCAGCATGGCAGTGATCTAGGGTAGACAAAACACAAGGATTAAGTAAAACTCCTCACTGACCTCAGTCCTTCTGTTCCTCCCAGCACTGGGGGTTGGAACTTCCTTTCACCCAATTTCCAGTGCCTTTCTGTTTCTTAAAGATGTCTCTTTTTTCTTTAAAATACACTATTTCCTTCCCTAATAATCATGCAGTAGCAAATTCCACAGTTTATCCTATAATGCTTTGCTTCAAGGAGAGATAATATGTTCTTGATGACATCAACGGATTTCTACATCCTGTATCAATCATACTGAATTATGAGGAAAACTGGGAGTCTCCTGGGAGGGTTTGATGGCTTTACTGTGGAACGAATCAGGAATGTGAGACTTGGGTGAAGAATTTCAATTAAAAGGAAGCCAGGAAGACTTTTGAGACAAGGTGGACACCTGTATTATATTCTAAGAAATATTTTTGGTGTGTATATCTTATATTTCATACCCTGCACAAAGCCTTTTTCAGCAGAGAATCTTACACTGAGAATCAGCAGATAGATGATTCAGCACAAAAGATAACACATTCATGAGGGGGGAAATGAGCTATTCCTTGAATGTTGTTCGTTTATCGAACTGTTTGGTCTTTGCAGCATGACTGTCATCCTGCCTAGGCACGGGAAGGCAGTTTCAGGCAATGAGAGCAGTATGAGAAAAGAGATGGGACAAGACTGCATCGCCACTTGGGAAGATTGCAAGGATGATTGAAAGTGCTGTTGAACTGGGAAGAGCCAGAAACTGAACTGCTCATTGTATGCAGCTGGAAGCCACGGCGAACATTCTGCAAAGGCCTTCTACTGGGAGATGACACTGGTCACTGTTCCTTCCGTAGCAGCTGGTCCCTGTAGGATACTGCACTCTCAACACAAGTTACAAAGGTGGCTGAAGACCTGAAAGAAATGCTGGTGCACCTGAGGTTTATGGTATACTGTCCCAGGAGTCGTGTGAGATTAACAGCTGGTAAATGATGGCATACCTGGAATAAGTTCTCTGTTGGCACTCTTGGGCAATATATGCGAAGAAAATGTGCATCTTAGTACAGGCACACTTAAACCATTTGAAGGAGACCTGTATTTTTGGAATGACAGGTCCTCCTCCATGTCTGGAGCATGACCTAGTTGGTGACTGAGATATCTGTTGTTTACAGGCAATGATTCCTCAGAAACAAATCAACTAAATGAACAAACTGGGTGATAAAGTAGAGGCGAGAACTGCATTGTCCTCCTCAGAGTCATAAAAATTCATCCCTTTTACAACTGCTGAGTGCTTTGCCAATATCATGCCAAGGTGAGAGCAGTGGGGGGAAGGGAAGGATATTGAAAAGGAAAATAAATAGGCCAGGTAAACAGTGCTGCTGCTGCTGCAGCAGCCGTGGTTGCCATGGCAGCCGGGGTGAAGAAGAGGAGGAGGAGGAGGAGGGAGGCGGATTGATCGATAGTCCTGTGCTGGCTCATCTGGCTTCCATCCACGTGCTGCTACAGAGGGAGAGAAAATCAAAGAGCCACACGCAGGGTGGCCAGGTCTCCAATTCAATACATGGCAGCAGCTTGATCAATAGCTTGTTGGAAGGTGGGTAATTGACTCCCCTTCTACCCAGGAGAAAGCGGTGCGGTGACAGAGATGTGTTCGTTAGCTACTGATTCTCAGCTCTACTTTATTACCCAGCTTGTTCATTTAGGTGATTTGTTTGTTTGCTTGCTTGAGATCCCTCTTCAGTCTGATTTCTCCCTGTACTTGTCAAAAGATGAGCACCAGCTGCTGGAGCAGAGCCAGAACTGCCCCCAAGTTTCTGAGTTGCTTTCCCTCTCTTCTCCTTTATCCTTTCTTTGCTCATACTAGGGTTTTTATCTCACAATGGCAAAGATTTTGACAGGGAAAGCTGGAAACAGGGACAACCTTTTCTTCTGGGATTTCTTGAACTTCCTTTCCTGGGGTCTGGAGGAACATAATTATAGCTCATCTAAACACAAGGAGCACAGTAGCCTCTCAAAAAATTAAATAATTAGGTCTATATTTGCACCTCACAAACCAGGTGAATTATAGGGAGAGATTTACAACTATTATTTTTGTATGTCTGCCATTCTCCAGAGGAATTATCTGCAGAGGGTGACTAGGTGATGCTATCAGAAAAGACAAAAACCAAAGAGAGGTATCAAAGGAAAGGGCAGGAAATCAGGGCATGCTGAGGGGAAAAAGAAAGAAAAGAAAAGAAAAGAAAAGAAAAGAAAAGAAAAGAAAAGAAAAGAAAAGAAAAGAAAAGAAAAGAAAAGAAAAGAGAGAAAAGAAAAAAGAAAAGGAGGAAGATGCAGAAAAATATATATTTTTGAGGAAAGCACATACTCATGAGGTGCTGAGAGAGTGTTGGCTAATTCTCCATTGCTACCTAGACTTGGGCAGGGAGCCTTGGCACAAGGTACCCATTTGACCTTGAGGCAGGCAATGCTGCATTTTGTAAACAAGTCTGTATGATACAAACAAGTTCACCCTCATGCTGAATAAGCTTCTGCAGGTGTTTTCCAATAAAACATGGGGGAATCTGAGCGGCAAAACCAGGACTTAATGTTTTATATTTTCTGTCAAAGCAAGCAGCTCAAACCTCCCTATCACCTTCTTGGGGCACTAGGAACATGATTGACTTCAACGGGAAAAAAAATGCCACTTTGTGTGGTGCAACACCCATCAGCAAACTGAGCATAAAATGGTAAATCTAGACTCTGAGATGCTCTGGAAGGCAAGGACAATCTCTTTGCTCTATACTTGTGTATTGTCCAGCTTGCTGGAGTCCTGGTCTACAATGAGCACTTAGGCATATAGTAATAATAAGAGCAGTAGTCCATTGCTGGGTAACTGATACTGCTTTGTAGAGCAACCAGCCCCTTAGGGTATAGCTAAGAAGAGGCAAACACGCAAGAAATATCACTTCCTTCAGTTCCCTGGATTTTTCTTGGAGCTAACCCATCTAAATGCACTGATGTTCAATTTTATTTAGCTTCTGAATTAAAAATGAAAACTCACTTGCTCGGAATTCTGCTTCCCTTAAGTTACTTGGCTGCAGTCCAGCCCTCAAGGCTTGTGCTTTTAGAGCCTGATCCAATCCCAGAGAAGTCACTGAAAATTGCTCCACTGATTTTAATGAGTCAAACCACTGCATGAGGAGTAAGCTATAATCTCTCAAGGCTTTTTTTTTTTTTTTCATTTCTTTTATATGCTTTGAAGCACCAGCAGGTGTATCTCGCAGACGCTGGATGTAAATCACAGTGGGAAGAGGAGGCTGTGTGAGCACAACTGCTCCCTGTTGCATAACCTAGAAGATGCAGGTTAATTCAGGCGATGCTTACAGGGTAGAGACTACAGCTCTTTTCATTCCCCAGTATATCTGCCTCTGGAAATATTTACAAACCACCCAAAGATGCCTCTGTGCCCTGCAGAATATTTTCCTTTGGTTCCTTTGTGAGTGGGAAAATAACAGCATCCTAACCTCTGGGCATAATTTATGGCAGAAATAAATAGCAGGATGATAGAACAGCTCTAAAGTAAATTACTGAAAATATTCACCTGCCAGCTCTCCAGAGAAAGCAGGCAGGTGGGTGAGCCAGGATCAAGTCAGACTAAAAGCCTTAGAGGAATAGAGTAGTTTCTTCTAGTCATAAAGGAACAAAAAGTGTTTGCAGCACCTGCAGGCTGTTTCCTCTCTTGAAGGAAGCTGGGAGGTTGAACAAAATAATATAGTGACAATGGAACAGTCTGTAGTCAAATTTGCACTTGGGCAAGATAAATAAAAGGACATACAATATTCAACATTGCAAACGCCTGCACTACCTGCCAACAAGAAGCATACGTGTTTGCTGAGTCATTATGCCTGACACAGACTGAAAAAGGAATGGGGTACATGGAAGACATGGGAAAGGCAGGATGGATCTCTTACACGTCAGTAGGACTCCAGAGAATCAGCTCAGTGAGTCTTGCTGCTTAATGTGCAAATTCAAGGGCCTAGCTACTGAAACGTAGTTTAAAATCTGGGAAGAATGAGTTACTCCAAATACTCTGTGAGCATATGTACAAGGGGAATAATGTAACGCACAAACAGTCTATGTCTTTCTCAAAAGGGATCTTCCTTAAACAGCTCTCTGAGGCTACATGGGAGTTGTAAAAGGACGTATCTCATCTGCTTCTGCACTGGTGTACTTTCACAGCTGTATCAGGGGCTCTGAAGACACGTAAAGCACAGGATTATGGTAACATAAAGGATCCTGTACCCTAAAAAAGGTGAGAAAAACAACTGCTGGCTGCACAGATGAAAGGTACCAGTGCAGCCATTCTGCACTGCACACCATAATGCTTACCCGAGGCCTTGAAACAAGGATCATGCAGCAAACCCAGGAGTGTCTAGCAGAGAGTTGTCTGGCTGGCGGTCTGTGGGCTGTGATCAGGCCATGACATTTTCCTTTGAATGCCATCTTGGCAACAGAAGAGCTAGGAAAAGCTGATTAAGGAATCCGTTGAAGGCCATATTTAGTTCATTCCTGCAAACTCGAGCCACAGGCTCTTCAATTGCTTTTGTGTCCAGCTAGGAGGGGGAGGATAGTCTGGAAAGTTGCTTCTCACTGTAGCTGCAGATCATCACAGCATCCACAAGGCATCTGAGAGAAGAAAGTGCTGACTTTAGGTCCTTTAGCACTGGAAAAACTGGATACCTTGGTAACAACCTGAAAAACTGTTCTAGGGAAAACACGGAGAACAAAGAGTGCATAAGAGGATCATCTGCTTTTAGAAGAGCAGCCAGTGGGCATGAAAGACTGACGCCCTGGTCTTTGTAAGGACCTGCTAAAACTCATACAGATTGGGGCAATTCGTAGGAGGGTCATTGCAGCTCTCAGATCTCCTTCAAATCCACAAAGTGTGACAGTGGCTTTATTCCATTTACCTCAGCCCCAAGAGTGACTTGTGACCTGGAGCACTCAGCATGCTCAGCTGAAAGTCTGTTCTTGTGCCTGAACAAGCAGCTGTCTACATCCCGAGCGTCCTACATTACACCCAAAATGTGAACAGAGCCTGAAGTGTCTGACTTGACCTTAGAGCACCCTCAACCTGAGAAGCTGGGCCAACACTCATCAGTACTGTAACTTGAATTCTAAGTTCTCGTGCTGCAGAGATGCATTGTTGTATGATTAATGGATGCCATTAAACTAGAGAGACTCTTCAGCCAGCAGTGAGAACTCGAGAGAAATACCAGACCATCAGCCACAGTCAAGGGAGCTGAACTGAAAAAACAAAAAAGCTTGTGGTTTAAGAAAACTGACTTTCAGTCTCTTCAAGATTGCTCCATTCTAAATTGTTAATACACACTGATCCACTTTAAGAAAGTTGGTAGGGCCACCTCGTGCCAGTGAAGCTCCCCAGGCAGGAGGAATGGTATGAGTCCCAGCAAGGACAGGGCATGACAGAGGAGTCAGTCAACGCTGGTGCTACCCTGACTCCCATTCCTAGTGGGAAGGCAAAGCCTGGACATTTGCTGACACTTCCTCTGGTTCTTTTAGATGTAACTGGTTACACAGAGAGGTTGATGTGAAGAAGAGGAAGGTAGCATGCAGCTGGTAATTACTTCAGCTATGTCAATGCACCTGCTCCACTGGTGATGGAATCCTACACATGCAAGGATTTGCACTAAGTGGGCCAAGCAAAGTTAGCTTCTAACTGTAGTCGAAATGCACTTCAGTTAGCTCATCTGAAGCAAATGTTGGTGATCATTTGGGGGTTTATAGTGCTGATAACCTTATCACTGGTCACAGATGCCTGAGTAAAGACTGTACTTGAATACAGACATGAAGCACTACATATGTTTTTTTTGCACAGCACAGAACAGAGTGAAAATTGTGCTTATTAAGCAATTAAAATTCCAGTTACTTGTGAATTTGGACCATCTCTTATGGGTTAGCATTTGATGATTTCTCATGCAATGCAAGAGGCCAGCTGTTTACACCCGTGAGAATCCAGAACCAGTGAGGATGTGACAGACAGAGCCTAAGGAGTGGGCAAAAAAGCAGCTCAGAGTCCTGGGAACCTGGAGAAAAGCAGGCAGCAGGTAACAGAAGTGTGTGAGGAGGGTGCAGGATTGCAGGTGCCTCCATCCCTGCACTGCCACATGGATGGTTTTAAAGCAGAGCCAGTTACCATAGCAACAGCACCTACCAGAGCTGCCAGCCATCAGGATGCAGCTCCCGAGGAGGGTAAAGAACAAGGCTGACCTGCCTCCACACTAACCCCACCAGCAGCACAAAGCCCTGTCCCAGGCCAGCTGTGCAGCTCCCAGCCCAGAGTTTTCCCTATAAGGAGGAAGGCCAAGAGCTCCTCACTCAAGCTCCCAGTGAAAGCTGCATCAGCTGAACAGCAGCTCCTGATTTGCAGCAAGGCTCAACTGATTTTTGGATAATTAAGGAAATTAAAAGATACTGAGCTAAATTTTGTGGTGTTGTGGGACAAGTCAGAGGACAGGAGAACATGCAAAAGAATCCTCAGCAGAAAAGAACAGAGGGATCGCCTTTTTCTGACATATTTCCAGACAAGTGCTTTTCTTTCCCCTTGCACCTGCCTTTCTACTACTTTTTCTACTACCTCTACCGCTTTTAACTATTACTGCGTCTCTGCTCTTACCCTCCCTTCCAGTGCTCCAGCAAAATCTTCTGCTTTGTAGGCATGATGCCAATGAAAACTGATGTTTACCAGCTCTAGTAGGGTTCATTTTCTTGCTTACACAGTTCCCACTTTCTCCCAGAGAGAAAGAAGTTGTGGAGGAGGGAGGCTGCCATTAGCAGGATTGAATGTCAGACACCTGAGAAGGCTAACACTGAACAAATGATGGAGGCAGTTCTTCATGAACAGGTGGCTACATCATAAAAGCTCTTACACTTGATGCTACCCAGCCTCGGGCTGGCAGCCTTGGTAGAAGGGCCAGTGGCCAAATGGGTCAGAGACCTCTCATGCCAGGCAGGCTTCTTCTAGGTCTGAACTGAACTGTACTGCAGTGACTCAGTCCACACTCTCACCAATGCCTGCTTCTGCTCCTTCTCTGTTGTCGTCTTATCTAGGCTGTGAATCTCACATCTTTCAGCAGGATAGAATTTGTCTTACATTGAACACCAGAGATAAAAAATACAGGGAAATTGTTAGGCTCTGATAAACAAACATTTTCAGGAACAATTTCATCTTACTGACTGTGGAAATTTGTGACAGTTCTGGGCTCAGGAAAATCAAGCAAACTGCTTATTCTGATACTGTGAGAGAAAGCAGCAGCAGCCAGAGAAATGGAAAGATCGACAGTTAATTGGAAATGTTACATCTGCTGTTTATGCAAAAGGCATAAATATTTATATCCTGAAGGCTGACTTTTGGGTTTGCTCCTCAGCAGGAAGATATTTACATTTTGAATAAAGACTTTTTTCTTTCTCCTTCTCAGTAAACGTGAGCAGCTTATTATTCCTTTAAACAGAAATCCGTAGCCGAGTCCTCCAGTCCTGTTAGTTACATGCATGCAGATTCCCTTGGCTTCAACAGAAATTACAGGTGTGTGCAGATTGTGGCATCCATCTCCCTCTTTATTATAGACAGAAGGAGAGTAGTGAGACTGAAACAAAAGGGCAGGAACTGTGATCACAAAATGAAAAGGCAGAAAATGCAGTGACAATTCAAAGGCACCTGAGATAATAAACTGCTTTTCTAAATCTGCTTTTGGTAGGAAAATAATCAAAGTTTGCACCTTGAAAGATTTTATAACATTAGCTGTTGATATAAAGCAAGGAAAGAAATACTTGAAAAATTTAAGTACAATACTACATTGGATTAAGCTGCCTTCACCACAGTGTGGTGAGTGAACCAGCTAACAAAAGTATTTACATATGCAGTGATTCTTGAAAAGCCAAGGAATTATGCTGAACTACAGCAATATTAAGAAAGCCAACTGAAAGTCTGTTACCCTGCAAACCATTTTGTGTCCTGTCTAGCCTTCACATCTCCTGTTTCTCTTTGCTTTTCCTTGCCCCTATGCATACTGAGCCAGGCCTCATCTCTGCCCTTGTCCTGTCCCATACTGCTGTGCCAACTGCATTGCTGTCAGTTTGCTCACCCTCCTGTCCTGTGGTCTCCTGTCCTGCAACACTCTGTATCCCCATCTCTGCCTGCTTCCATCCTTGTTCTCTATCTCAAACTTCACCTGCTATCCTACTCACCTCTCACTGCATTTTATTTTACCACATGTAGCTCCAGCCTCCTCCCTCACCCCATCATTTCCCAATTTGAGGCTCTCCTGCCTCACCTTTCCCTATTACTCCATCTATTCTTGTCATCTTCTCTCTCCATCTGCTCTCTTCACCCAGTCCCAGTGTCAGTCCTTGTGTCATTATCAGAAGACCTCAAACCCACATATCTCTGTGCGGATGCTGAAGCTGTTTGCCTTAGTTTCTTCCACAGCATCATTCATTTCTCATTTTAATCATTCCCCCTGATTAACTGTAACATTAAAGCTAAAGAAGAGTTACAGATAAACAATAACAAAGCACTCTGATGAGATGTAGGATGTTGTGGATTCTTCTCTTTAGTACTTATCAAACACACTGGTCCACCCCTGAAGGCCAGAGCACACACTGCAGTGCTGCCAGGCATCCAGCCATTGCTTGAGATCCCAGACTTAGGCCTTGGACATCTCAAACAGTGCATCTTGCCCCCTATTTAATGATAAAAACTATGCTTCTTGCAGGGACTAGAGATTCTCCAAAGATATGATCTCATTATTTGAAAGCACTTGTATGAAACATGGTTAGCTTTATAGAAGGAGAGCCTGCTGTGAACAAGAGGGATACCTGACAGGAGTACTGATTTGTGCCTCCGTGGCACACAGCTACCAAAGAAAATGCAGAGCATTCACATTCTCAAAGGATCAGCAGACCAGGCCAAAGGTATGGTGGAATTTACTTTCACCTCCTTTCTAGCAATCGCTGGATCATTTTCAATGACTTCTCCCTTGCCTCTCAAAAAAAAAAAAAAAAAAAAGTGCAAAGGTGCATCAAGATCATGAGAGGACATTTGCATTCTCCTCTGGTTTGCCCCTTGTTTCTGAGATCCTGGAATCTCACAGCAAAATTTTATTTAAGTTTAAGGGAATTTTTGTGTGTGTTTTAAAATGCTTTGTCCTCTGGGACTATTTTTTCTGGCTCACATCGTTTCTGTTTCCATGGCAACTACAGCTGGCTCAGATGTGCAGTTGCCATGGCAACTGTCTGGTCCTCCTTTCAAACGACACATTGAAACAGGAATGATATTTGCATCCCCAATGCTGTATGGAACAAATCTCTTTCACCACACATGGGGAAGACATAAGACAACTGTATAAAATCAGCACAAAATCCAATTTAAATCCTCTCCGAGAGGGTTTTAGACAGCTGGCAATATGAGAGAATTGCAAAGAAATTGGGCTTTTCCATTGAAGGGCTTAGGGGGAGGCTGGCACTTGACTGGCATTTTCAAAGTCTGTTCTGGGCAAAGCAGTATGCTTGGAAATACCCACATGGGAAGAACACAAGATATTCCAGGAACAGCTAATTCATGTAAAAGCTACCACATCTTACTTTCTGTAAGATCTCAAGATAAATTATTATGTGCTAAGAAACACATGGTAAAATATACCTCAGTATTTCACCCTAAAGAACAGATCAAGGCTTGCATTACTCATGATTGTATCTTGGACATGACTACTGTTAGGATGCCTGGGACCCTCTTCGGTATGTAGTGTTACAGGTTCGCAGAATAATAACACATATCCAACTCATGTCCCCCTCTCTGCACGTGTAGCCCCCCATACATCAGGTGGGAGGTGCCCTGCAGATGCATGGCAACACCACAAGGCACCATAACTCTGCCTGCTCATCACAAGACATAGTACCAGAGGTCTGTTTCTCTTCTGTGACATTAGGCAAAAAGGTGATAGGATTTATTGTGTGGCATGTGTAAGGGCTTTGTCTTTAACTTCCTCGTGTCATCTACAGGTGCCTGCATTCAGTTTGTTGTTTGTCTTCTTCTTTGTTTTTCTTCTTTCGTATCTTGTTGCTACTGTTAGAACAAATAGTGAAGAAAGGCATAGACAGGTCTCTCTGCAAGGCTCTGCTGGTTCTGTCCTCTTCACTTGTCTTCTGTAGCTTCCCTAAGGATTTTGATGTTCGTAACAGGTTAACAAAAGACAACAGCTGTGCAGTGGAGTACTGTGGGGAAAATGAGTGTATTTCCTTGGGGAAGCAAGGAGTTGGCACCTTTCTTTTACACCATCAGCAGCTGTCCCTGTGCTGTCTTGGGCTTTGTCATGCTGCTGGGCTGAACGTGATCTCCTGGAGGAGTGCAGTTGAATCTGAATGGTTTGCTTTCCAGATGGGCACTGTCCCGGCTGCCTCACTTGCAGTAGTCACAGTCCAAAAGACTGAATTCCTGAATTAGTGCATGGCTTTGAGGTGAGGTAACTTTGGTATCTTTCCCATCAGCCAAAGCAATTTAAAAACAGTGCTGTTAGTAGAAAGGAGTAGAAAGGAGCAGGAGTAATTAAAGAGCAAAAATTACCACAGGGTCCAGGCAGCTGCTGCTAATTATTTATCTGCAGCATACAGGCCTAGCTTCTCTTAGGACACAGGGCATATACAATACACCTTATTTTTAAACAATTTTGCCCTATAATGTTTCATCCACTTCCACTGTTGTCTCCAGAACTTACTTGGTCCCATTAACCAACACAACATTGTAGACAGTCATGAGCAAATTTATTCTACTGTCTAATATTAGTCAGAAGAAAATCATTATCCTTACTGGATAACCAAGACACATAAGAGCCAGGAAACTTGCCTAAATGCAGGTGGTCTACAAGAACACAGGGGCTGGAAATCTAGAAGCCCTCTACTTAGGCATTACATCCCTTCAGTGAAAGCATGGTTCCTTATCACTTCATTTGCACCCAGAGCTTTTAAGCAGTAACACCTCTGCTATCCAAATACAGTAAAAGCCTCCATGTGTAAATAACAGGTCAAAATAAATTTCTGAATAAGGTGTTAAATTCTGCATGGCTTTCCTTCCTCATTTGGGGGATTTTCAACAAAACTCGCCTTTCACTCAAGAGTGATGGAATCAATATGTTTTTCCATCATTTATGTTGGAAGGAGCACCATAATACAATGCTCCTTCAATTACAGAAGATGGAATCAATACATTTCACCTCCATTTATGTGGTTAAGGTCTAAGTCAGCATGGCCCACCCTGTATTTATGGGGGTGGCCTTAATACAGCTCACTTTCATTTCATGGGGAGGAACTAATATGTCTTGCTTTCACTTATAGGGGGTGGGAAGAAAAGAATCAATAAATCCACCATCATTTATTGGGAGGGATCTATAGATCTCACCTTGATTTACCAGGGAGATCAATATCTCAACCTTCATTAAAGGGGGTATGTTGGACTAAATAAGGTTCATCTGTGTTTAGAGCAGATTGAGAGAATATGTCTCTCCGTGTAGGGGGAGGTGATTCACTATGCCCTTCATACATATATAAGGCTTGGACACCATATGGTTCACCAGCTAGCACAGGGATCCATGCATTTCAGCTCAACAGTAGGACTGGGAAGACAAGGGCAGGTTCAATACAGTGGGAATGTGGACTCTGCAGGGTTAAGCTTCTGACTTAGAAATCTGTCTGTGCTTTCCCATTTATGAAAGGCAAATACTCATTTTGTATTAGAGTGTGTGGAAGCCCCTGGATTCAATGTAATATATCTTCCTCTAGAGAAGAGAGTCTAAAGGCAGTTCTTCATTTATGCAGAGGTAGATTTGGTGGGCTCCCTCATTTACAAAAGCTGGATTCACTGTTCCTTATCATGCTTAATAGGGAGCTAATATGAACTGTACATTAATTGTAGGAGAAGAGAAAGGGGTATGATGTATTCCAGGATGACAACATTGTGGCAGCCTATCTGAATGTCTGAGAAGGAAGTGCTTCTTTACAGCTCCTCAGAGCACAGTGAAGCAAGAGGTAGTGGGTATATTGCTATGAAGAAAATGGAAGGTGCACAAGAACCCAAGTTACTTTTACAATCAGATCTGTTACTGGCGTGATTTTTCTCTGCGGCATCACACAGTCTGCAGAAAAAGCCGATTTCACTGCATTTTAGAGCTGCTACTTCGGGCGGCTTCAGGTTTCTTGTCTTTGTCTCCAAAAGACACTAATCACCACCCTTCATATCGTCCTCCCTCAAAACAGCTCAAAGCACAGCGGAAAAGAGTGTGACTTGTCCTTTAATCGCCTATTAAACATCTAACACCACAGGACTCTTGTGGACACCACAGCAGGGAGCCTTTCAAATTTAGGCTACTGATTTGATAGGAGCTCAGATTACCAGTGAGCGACCAGAAGTAAATGCTAGTTGATGCAGCCAGGGGGCTTGCATGATATGAGTAAGGGGGCATCAGTACAATTCCCAGAGGAGATATGTCAGAACAACTTAGGAAAAAATATCAACCCAAGTGCCCACCTTGTTGGGTTTCTCAGCAGGAAGCCTGTGGACTGAAAGGACCCCAGAGATTGAACTGCCCTGTCACTTTTCATTATGTGCAATAGCTGCACAGCATACAAGCACCTGCAGCTCCCATTTCAAGGTGAAAAGATGAAAAGCAAATAGAGAGCATTTTAATATTATCTTAAAAATACACTGTGTTGAAAACATGGCAATCCCTGCTGACCTCTCCTTTTTCCCAGGTGAAAAGAGGAAATGGGCAAGCATGAGGTGAGGAACCAAAAGCAGACTGGTTTTGACTCAAGCTAGCTGCTTCTTTTGGCTGATGAAAGGGTGCAGCAGATTTCTAGGAGGCAGATGGGATGTGCCTTTTCCATCCCTGAAGTAGCAGGAATGCTTATTTTCATCACTGCATTGCATCAGCATCACTGCTTCTCCATCCTGGCTGCTTGTAGTGCTGTACTTATAACTCTGTGTGTCTCCGTGCAAAAGGACTTTTCACAGTCTGCCTTTTTATACGATACTGGGTTAGCTAGGTAGACAGACAGAATGTGAGAATGCCTATTTGCACACAGAGTATTTCTATTACAAACAGGATGAATCCAGTGTGTGTCCTTCTCTTCCAAGGCTCTCATGCTACCTTATTCTTTTGTCATCAGACACTACCACATCCCTTTTTTTTTGTTTCTTTTCAATCCAAAATATAACACCAGTGTTTCTGAATCTCCCTTGCTTAATGCCCTAATGTCCTGGCTTTGCCCCCTGCCTTCCTTCTGTTTCTCTCTGGGGTCTTTCTTTAAGATGCCCTTCCTAGACCTCCCAGTAAGCTTTTCAGTATTCCCAAAAAAGACTAACATCCTCCAGTCACCTCTATAAACCTACGTAATGTTACATTATATCTCTTCCTAGTCTAAAACAATGATAAATAAGAGAGAGAGTTATTCAGTATGCCACCCTTTTTTCTTAAAGCTTTCTGAGAAATCTTCAGCAGCTATGGATGGATGTGTGAGTTCTGACGCTACTGAATTCTTGAGGCACACAATACAGGCAGGGTTTCCCATCACGACTCAGATGGACTCCTGGAATGTGATTTGGAAAAGGACCAGCCATGTGGAGGGGATCCAACAGGCTACCTCAGAAATTATTGCAAATTCCATCTAGAACTGGAATAAAGCAAGGGAAGGAATAAGAATATCCTCCTTAGGGCAGAAGTGTGCCTTAATTACAGAATATAAGAGACCACACGGTATGATGGTGGGCTCGTTAGAAGAATCTGAATTAATATCCAGCTCTTACATGCTGCTTTTTGTTAGAAGAATTCAAAGTGCTTCACCAGTGGCACAAAAATGATGATACTTAGCCAAAACCAGCCAGTGGCAAGACCACAAATGGAAACCAGCTGTCCCAAGCATCCTGGGAGAGTGTGCTAGTTCCTAGCCATACTTTCTCCCATAAAAGGAATAAGAAATGAGTTCAGCTTCTTGCATGCACCAACTGTAAATAAGCTGAAGGACACATGTGAATTCTTTCAGGGGTCACCTTCATAAAAATACCTGTTTTCTGTAGTTCTACAAACCCTTCTCCCAGGAGTGCATGGTAAAGACTGCATGACAGAGGTGCTCAGCATATGTTCTCCCCCATGTTTCTGCCTTTGTCTGCCATAGCAGCCAGTGCAGCTTGGGCACAGCTTAGAGCAAGCCTAACTTGCAGAGAAGTCGTTCCACTTATAACTGAAAGCAACACCAACTCCTCTTCTTTGTCTTGGTGTGAGATGAGCAAATTCAGTGCAGTGATTGAGAGGTGGTGTTTTGTGATCCACAATGTCTTTTAACACCTTTTCATCATGAGATGACCATGCAGGCTTTTTGCACTCTTTCCCTATCAATTTGATTGTGCTTTCAGTAGCTGTAAACAGGGACACAATAACAGTCTTCCGTCTGCACGGAGTCTTGTTCTGCATTATTCATACATTGCCTTCCTGTTTCACACACTTATGTCAGTCCTCACTCAAGCAAAATTCATGCTAAATGATTCAAGCTCTCTTTCTCTGTGTGTGTCTTTCTCTTTTTCTCTGTCTTTGAAATGGGAATGAGAAAAAAATTGTAGAAAAAAACCCCTGTGATTAGACTTCTCTCTCCCTTTTTCCTTCTTCCCTCCTCAGCTAGACCCCAATTCTCAGTGACATCTATATCTGGTCTCTTGATTTTAGTGTGTCTGATGCAGAAGAAAATGGAGCAGAGGAGCCATCATTGTTAAAAACTCTCATTAGTATTGTCCTGTTATGCACTGATTAATTCTAATTTCTGAGATTAAAGAAAGAAACCCCCATCTGTATATCATCGTTGCTGCTGCCAGAGATCCATCTTCTCTTTCTCCTTTCCCTGCCCTGCCCTCAGGATGTTTGCCCCAAAAGCTTCCACACCTATCTTAAGAACACAGTAGTTGCTCCAGGGCACTTGCTACTTTTATTACTTGATATTCATTTGGCATTAATAGAAGGGCCAGCAAGAAGGCACACGTTGTGGCATTCTGTATACAGGGGTGAATCCCAGCTTTGTGGCCAGTCTTTTTCTACTTGCATACGATGCAGCTGAATGCCTTAACCTGCAGTTGCCTGACTGTAACTCTCCAACACTACATCAAGAGATGACTGAGGTGCTGGTGATGGGTTGAAGAAAGTAACCAAGGATGCTGGAGCCGGTTTTCACAGTTCATCCCACAGGGAAGGTAACAAAGCTAGAATGATTTTAGATTACCATACATGCCTCCATCCAAGACTGCATTTTTGTATCTTAATATGGCTGAAGGGTTGCAATCATTCCCCTCAGAGCAGAAATCCCTACTGTCATCTATGATTTACGTCATGCTCAATGCGCTCTAAAGCACTGCATCAGGGGATGTAGTCTCAGTGCACTAAGAAACTGAAACTACTGTTGAATGCAGATGACTGCCAGCTGAATAGACTTTCTCACTGGGAATTACCAGCGCTTGCCAAACTGCAGTGGGTGGCCATTGCTTTTCCTGGGGAATGTGAAAGGTTCCTTTGGTTCCTTAGAGCCCTGGGTAAGACCAGTGTAACTGAGAGATACCTACCTCCCACTGAGATCCTGCAGCGCCGTAGTCAGCAGAGACACTTCTGCTGATGCCCTGCCTATAGTGACAAATGGGCTGAGTGCTTCTTGCAGGGCAAACTGCATATAAGAGTCTTAGTTTAGGGAGTTTTTCCTCCTTATGGTCCTGAAATATATTTGTATTTTACATTTCATCTGTTGCATTTTAGTGTCTGCTACAAAAGCCACCTACTTTACTGGACCTCTGGAGCATGAACTTTCCTTCTGGAATCAACCAGTTTAGTCCAGTTATACTGTTACCTTTTCTCTAAACTGGCCCATGTCAGAGGATTATGGGGAAGGTGGAGACAGACCATTGATGACAGATGGTTTGAGTACAAGAATTATTGCAGTAATACAGTAGTTTTCAATTACAGAATTTTGCTTTATGGAGATTTTGTAATGTTGCTGTGAAATTATCCGTTTTAAGGATTTGTACTTCTTATCTAGAAATGAAGCAGGTGTGGCTTTTTGCATTGAGAAAATTAGAGAATAAAGCAAGCAAGAAGGACTTAGTTGAATGAGTTTTTTTCTGATATTGATAGTAAATGCTCTTTCATCTTTCTTATATTCTTCCCGGTCAAAGGCTTTTGAAACAACGTGAACATTTTTTGTGGTCTTTACAGTTTAGATGCCTGTAAGCACATCACAGTGCTTTTCCATATTAACCGATTTTTCTAGCAGCATCAGCCAAAGGAAGCTGTCTGCTGCCAAGGAAGCTCTGCAATTGCGAAATTGTGAAGAAAGACACACCAAGAGGAATGGGAATTGTTTTATCCCTTCACACACCAAGACGAAGGGAAATTGTTTTATCCCCTCCCAACCCTGTCCCATTCTGTGCAACCTCATTTTCAGAGCAATGATTATTCTGACATCTGGGTATGCTCAGTTGGGTTTGCTCTTGCTGGACTATATCAATCAGACCTAGCCTTTGTTGCTCATGATGCAATTTCTGAGTGGCTTCTTGGCTCAGTTCAGGTGTGGGATCCTCTTTTTTGGGGTTAGGACCAGCTTCATCCTGGCCTGCAACAATGGGTGGAACAGTTTCCTTGCCCTGCCTTTCTCTGCAAACCCTACATCTAACTGTTTATTTGGGGTGAAGAGGGAATGCTGACATTTGTGATGCTTTGTTTCCCACCCCGCCTTTTTTTTGCATCCAGAAGTCCTCCAGAGACCCAAATCCATCTTCCACACTGTGAAGCAATGCTGGGGAAGGGGAGGGGAGGGACTGCAGGCTGATTTCCAGGGGACTGCACTGCTCAGCAGAGGGACTGTATCCAGGCAACGTGCTTCCCCTGCCTGAGACAAGGACACATGGCTGGGACTTCGGAAAACTAAGAAGAAGCTACTGTAAAGAGTGGGCTACATGGAGGCAGCGGGGGAAATGGTGCAGGGGGAGCCATGTTATTTTGAGCAGGTTATTTCTGCTCTGGCATCTTCATGACACGGGACCCAGCTGCAGTAGCCAACAGAGCCACCCAGCTGCTCCTTTCCAGGTCCCCACCAACAGACGGGAAAGGGAGCGGCTTTTTCATTCTCCCATAGGATGGGCATGGGGAAAGGCTTGCCCTGCCTTTTGCAGGAGCCATTCCCCAGCTCCTGAGCAGAGTGTAATACACCATAGTCCTGCCTCCTGGGCCACAGTGAGAAAAAGCCCTATATTGTTTGGAAAGCTCAAATCCTGCACTATGGTAGATAGACAGACAAAGCAACACATGCAGGCAGAAGATGCTCTGAGACATCAGAGTGGCCCATGCTGAGGTCCTCCACAGACAAGCACCTCAGGAGTTAAAACCTCCTTTATTGCATTGCTTTCTACCTCACCTGGTGCAGGTGAGTCTTAGATCCTGCACACCTGCTTTGACCAAGGTCCTTGGATTTGGGCCCAATTTCAGACCTCATCTGATACTTTACCAGCCAGGAGCCAGGGTCGGCTGCCAACAGCTCTGCAAAGCACAGGAAAAGCCTCTCCACTATGACTGTCTCGATGCTCTCCCTAAAGGCAAAGACCTGACTTTCTCCAGGACCCAGCATCTTCTTGCCTGTCAGCTGTTCATCGTTCACTGGAAAGTCCCATCTAATGGCAAGGTAAAAGGTATGTCATTTAAGTGGAACTGCCTACATGTCTTCTCTTCACGCCTCTGGAGTGTGGGTCTGGCTTTGATATTTAGGGACTCCGCAGGGAATGAAGAAGCCCACAGCCCTTTGGTGAGAGATCCTCCAGGCTTCCAAACTGAGGGAAGTAAAATTGCTCTTCATTCCTGTTTCATCTTTTTCTCAGTCATGTTCAAACAGTGCATATTGTCCTTCACCTCAATTAGTCCCCTTTGTTTACCACAACTCTATTGTATCTCCTCATCTCTCTTGCTACTCTTCCTTTACTGTCTCTTCTTCCCTCCTTCATATGGTTTTTTCAGATCTGAGCCCCATCACCCTGTCTGCCTGGGCTGGCACGACTGCTTAATAAGCAGAGTAAGGCTAGGAGGGGCTCCTACCCACGGCTCAGGCATTTCCTGACCTTTCAAGTGCCTCTCTCGGAGGAGTACCTCCGTTGCCTGCCCTTTGACTTTTTTCAGTGCTTTTTAACCTGTGACTGAGTAGCTCACAAAGTGCCGTTTGCCAAGAGGAGAGAAATGAACTGGGGGGAGGAAGGGGAGGGGCGGGGGGCTTGGAAAGAACATTAAGGAGCTAAAAATAACCATGGGTCAACTCTGAATGAGCCTGAGGCACTTCTCCTCCCCCTGCCCCCAGCTGATGCCGCAGTCAAAGAGAGGACAAGCGGCCATGAAGTATTCTGGCTGTCTTCAGAAGCGGCTCCTCTCCCTTCCCTCAGGGCATGCCTGCTGCCAGGACGGTGATTGCTACACTGCTATAGAAAGAGGAAAACAAAACAAATTGAAAGGATTCTGCCCCAAAATAACCCCTCTGCCTCCTGGCACCACGTCAGCCACAGAAAATTCCGTGAACCACAGATGTTAGGCAGGAAAAGACCTATTAGTTCCCATTGACTCCAACCAGGAGGTGGGAAAAGGAGAAGTTAGTGCCAGATTATCCCCTCCAGACAATTTCAGTCAAGTAGGAAATTCTCTTTAGATCCAATAGACAGAGACACAGCCCTCCACAGCCTCCACTTTGAACACAGTGACTCCCCTTCAGGTATCCATCCAGGTCTGATTCAGAATGGCACACAGGGATGAAGCAAAGAAGATTATGAAGCACCATGACATAACATGTGGTGTTTGGTAAGATCTAACTAAGAACTAAAAAGAAAGTTTTGATTGTCGTAACCCATGTTTTGCATGAGGAAGTTTCACCAGCTTGCATAAGAATTGAGGAGTAAGAAACACAAAGCAGAGGCAAGTGTTTCTAATGGATCTGGGGAAAGTAGTACTACTAATTTAAACACACAACAAATGGTATTTTAAAAAACTACATATAAGTGTAAAGATAGCAGAGGCCAGCAGAGGTAAGAAATGCATGTGAAGCTATCCAGTCTTTAACTCTCTTTTCCCTTCTTTCAGATCCCTACCTGTTGAGCATACCAGACATCTTAAATTATTCAGCAAATGAGGACATCATCAGCCTTCCTTCCAGTCCAGCAAATGGAACCAAACTCAGATTTCAATGTCTAATTTCCCTCTCCAGTCTTCTTACAGCTTGAGCTTATGCACAAGGGATTTAGGACTACTAGAAGGCTTGATGATTTTTCAAATGCATGTCCTACTACAGACAGTGATGCACACCCTGCCAGCAGATTTCACAGCTGTAAGCTGACAGATGAGAAATATCAGTATGCAGATATAATGAACTGTGATCCAGATTCCATAGGAGAGTGCTTTATGATTGCTTATGCTTTTCCCAGCTTCATCAGTGTTCCTGTGACCTTTCTGCTGTCACTCATCTACTTCCCCATTCTTCCTGCTATCTTCTACACCATCTTCTTGTCTGTCCCTGCCATCCAACTTCTGCTCCTCTCATGCTTTGAAACGTTAGAGAGAGAGCTTAAGACAGGAGCCAAATGATACTAGCCAGGTATGGAGGATGCAAGCAATAGTGATGAGAAGCATGATCACACAGATTTGCCATGTATGATGCTACATGCTGGGATTAACTTCAAGGTCTAGGGAGCTTCGTTTCTCTATTTACAGTATAAAACAAAAATAAGTGAGCAGCTCTGCAGTGGAGGGGGAAGTGGGTGAGATTCTCACAAATTTTGTGAATTCCCCTCCCTTTGACAATAAAATGAGAAAGAATAAAATTGGCTACAGAACTGGCTACTTCCCATGTGTCCTCAGCCTGCTAAGCACTGCACAGTCCAAGCAAAGCATGAAGTTCAGCCATGCTGAGACTTCCCAGCTCTCAGATCGAGGACATTCCCACTGTGTTCCCTGAACTCTTCTCTAACAGCCCTGCTTTCACCTGTGCATGTTCACTGATATGACATAAAGGTGGAGGAAGCTGAACCAAATACATCCAGGGACTTGCTAACAGATAACCCAGCTAGTTACCTCTTCAGGCAGGACTAGCTCATACAGAGCATAAAAAAGGGATAAAATGGCCCAAGAGTCATGGTGAGGGAGATGGTAAACTGCCTGGTTACAGTGACCAGGCCTGGAGGACCTAAGAGAAGGATGTGGAGGCTCTTGACACAAAGCCCAGGAACAATTCATCTACCATTTGCCAGGAATACTATCCTGTGGGGACTAAGGGGCTGAGTGGAATAATCTAATCCTACCTTCCAATCCTGTGACCAACCTAACTAATCTTAGACATTGGTTTAAAAGGTAGTCTGCAGGACGCTCTTACAAGATGCCTCCTGAATTCATTTTCTCTTGTGTCTTAAAAGGAGCCTTCTAGCTTTAAGGAAGTATTGCTTGACATGGCTGGGGATATGCAGAGCTGAAGCTGAGTCTGTGAGAAAACCCCTACTCAGCAGCACCTTTATTTCCAGTTCCCAGCACCTGACACTGGAAGGCTGCCATTCTCCTCTAATCCCAGAACACAAACCAGACCAGCCTTTTCCCACTGCAAACTCCCTTAGGATACCATCATTGCCTTTTTTCAGAAAGGCAACCTGGACTGTATCAATGAGCTGTCTGGTGTCCAGCAGAGAAGTGTGACTCATTCTTTCTTTGTCACAGTCACAAAAGCCACAATAGGATATGTTGCCCCTGATGGCAGGAGACAGGAGAGGATGACCCAGAAGGTCATCCTAGACAAGCCTTTCTTCCAGTTCTGTGTTGCTTGCCCAGAGAAACTGAGAGAGAAACAATGCTTCCAATGTTGAGAGAGAGGATCAAGAGACTTTAATTTGTCCCTGCCTTGCCACTGACTGTGTAGGTTTTAATGTATCCCTTCTGTTTACCTGTAAAGCACGGGCACTAAAACACACTAAACACAAGGAAAGTGTAGGGTTCAATGAACGGATAATTGTGTATCTTGGGAACAAAGTATGCATTTCCAATTAACTGAAAATATCATTCTCTGTTGCCACCAGCCTTTGTAAAGCACCTTCATTGCTCAGAAAGAAACATATAATACACAATTAGCAGTACACATTATTAAATTAGTCATTCATCCTACAATTCTACAGGCCAGCATATTTATAATGTGCCAGTTGGTTTGGTTTCTAGGTGAGGAATGCACAATATTGAACTCAAATCTATGAAATCAAATTCTTTACATATTTCTGATTAGAAATGCTACAGATGATTTCCAAAATTATACTGTTAACAGAATAACATATGGCTTGCCATGTTCAGGAGGTTTTCATTGCTGCAGTTGGTGATACAGTTTGGGATCCCCAAGACAAAAGATGTTACATAAATACCAATGCAAAAGTACTTCAACAGTTTCTCACCAACAAAACCCCAACGGGCTTTCTGCATACTTTGCATAGTTGTTTATTACTATTACTATTTTTATTATAACTTTTTTAAAAAGTCAAGTAATATAATATATTAATTATGATTATCATTATTATTCCAGATTCTCTGATATATTTCCTTTAAGATGGGACCTAAATCCCAATGACTACCTCCCAGTTTGGACACTTCTATCTTCTCCCACTTCTCTCCAGTTTCGGCTAGATATAATCTGATTCCTTCCACAAGAGACAATGAAAGTGCTACTATGTACTGTTAAATAATTGTCATGTTCAGCCTTAAGAATGACTGTATTTCAACAATGGGATAAGCAATGTCTGTATTTTATTTGTAAACACTTGGCATATTTTAAATTAAAATGCTTACCTAAAGAGTTAATTTCAAATATTTGTGCTTAGTGATCTTTATCCCTTCTCTTTTAATTTCTTTCTAGTCCAGATCCCCTGGTCTAAGTGGGAGGGAGGATTACAGAACTCGAAGTGTCTTTAAGCTACTTAAATACTTCAGTAATTCTGGGGCTAGCGGCGGGTCAGTTTAGCTCCTAGGGATCATGCCAATGGCATCACCTGCTTAAACAGGGCAGAGCTAGAAGATGGGACCTGTAGATCTGAGCATTCATGGGCCAGATGAAGAGAAATCATACCCCAAACTAAGATGGGGAAGCACAGTTGCAGGATGAGAGGGCAGCAGCTGTAAGAACTGAAGATTTCCAGAGGCAGTTTTTAACCACTGGTTTGAGAATCAGCTGTGATTTCAACAGCCACATCTACCCAACTGGACTGAACCACCTCCAGCACAGAAAAAGCCTCAGGGAGAAGATGAAAGTTTAATTAATTGATGCTTGTAAAATGCTTTGAGACCCTCAGATGGAGCACACTAGAGAAGTAGAAAGACTTAATTATTTTTACCACCGATATTATGGGGGGCCATTGATAATATCTTATTTAGATACTATAGTCCTTTCATTCTTTTTAGGCTAGATCTGATCTGCACGTGGTATCTGAGACCTAAGCTAGCAGAAATGGTGAAATGATAATCTCAAGCATTTGGTTTGTAAAAATATCTTTTCAGGGATATATGCTCAACATTATGTCAGACCTGCTGCTAAAAAGTAATCAGCCTACAGCATGAGCACACCTTAAACCAGCCACTGAATTGTGCCTTTGTCCTCTGCCACAGCAGGTTTTTTTCCCTTATTTCCCTTTACATGATTTTAGGAAATGTAGCTATTAGCTAAATGGCAGCAAAACATTCATACCGACATTATCCAAGCTAACCTGCTGAATAAGCACAAAATGATACTGGCTAGTTTAGCAGGACGGGAAAACAGACTCCAGATCCTTTCACCTCCATGTCACCAGGTCCAGCCCAGCCTAGATTGATAATTGCAAAAATGCCATTTGACACCTTTTTGGCACGCTGGACAAAATGAACTGGGCAAGGGAAGGACAGAAAAATCTCAGCCCAAGTCCCACTGGGACAAGTATCAACACTACAAATGGCACTGCTTGCCAGGTCAGAAAAGAGGCCATTGCATTCCTCAGGCACATTACTTCCAGGAGGGCAGGAGAAATAATGTCAAGACCGTGTTAAAGAAACTTGCCCTATCCTGCATGTGCACTTTAGACTCCAAAATTAACTGGGTGCCTTCCATCATAAAAAATACTCACTTTAAAGAGCAGAGGTGAGAAAGAGAGTATCAGTCAGACAGGGAGTGTTATTTGCAGGCACTTTCCCAAAAATAGCTGCTTTAGGAATGTGCTTCAGGAAAGAAAGGGGAATTACTGCTAGTAACAATCTGTTGTAACTCCATGTTACTAAAATGCATCTGCACTCCTGTGCTGTATCCATCCCTTGTTTGTTTGCTGCAGGAAACATAGCTCATTTGGAATTAAATTCAGTGGAATGAGTGGCTGACTCTCCAAGTTACAGTATCTTAGACACCCTTGAGTCTTTGCTATAACACTTGGGTACTACCTTGGCCTTAACGTTTCTTATGATACCCTGATGCCCCTTCAGATGTTCTTGTAAATGCTGCAGTCAGCATGGATCTTACTGCAGTTGCACATGGACCTCATATGAACAAGTCTGGATTTTTTAAGCAACTGTGTTTGGCATGCCATAGAATTGTAGAAAGTTAAGTGCTGCAAAATTATGGAACTAAAACTGAGGGCCTGAATTTGCAGCAAAGCTACCCTGAACTTTTATCTCTTGTGACAAAGAGATAAACCACTTTCTGACATTCACAAGGAAGGTTAACAGGGAGAATTCGGCTGATCTTTGTCCATGGTTCCTTATGGGATGCATATCTGATAAATTATGTGTGTTACATGGAATAGATAGCTGTGGGTTTTTTCCATATGGTGCAAGACTTATGAAGTTTCTTGGTACTGTGGAAGTCCCAAGACAAGCAATTAGGACTCACTATTTTCTTGCATCTATAGTGGTTTGAATCCTGGATGAGATGGGTTTACTCTTTGTAACTCCCTGTCCTGGCTGACAGGATGAGAAAATTCACAGGTTAAAGTTTTGAAGCTCAGGCACAGCAGCATAACCAAAGTGCTGTGTAACCACTGCCATGACGGTATGAGAAGGAAGGCCCCAGCCACATTCCTTGAGAGAAGAACAGGAGCACCTGGGGGGCCACAGCTCCTCCACAGCCACATTCATGTGTAGATGTACAACCCTGACCCAAGCCCAAACTACAGTTAGTTTTTACTGGATGAAGAATTGAAGTATGGAGGAAGGGACACCCAGATTCAAAAGCTATTTAAACACTTAATTTTGCAGGTAGATGCCAGCTAGTATTTTCAGTGTTTTACACTGTTCCCCAGCTATGAGATCGTAAAAATCTGCCCTAAATCAGCCTACAGCCAAGCAGAAAATCACAGGGGTCAAAGACAGAGAGGTCACCATAGGAACAGCAAGCTGCTGAGTGTCAGCTGCTCCGCAGGAAGCACCTTGGAGCATACTCCTCTCCTTTGGTAAAGGTGAAGTAGTGCGAGGCAGCTCGTCCGTCAACAGAAAGGAATGAACTGTCTCAGGTTTAGTGCGGCATAAAGGTGTGTAAATGGATATGGCACTGCTAGTCTCTCAATACAGAGATGACTTACAAGGCAGAGCATCACAGTTCCTAGAAAGAAATCCAACAAACTCAGAAAATAAAACATTCTGACCTACTTTCACCTCCACTAACCTAGTCCTTCCTTAAAAGCTTAAGTAGGTACATTCACTTGTTGCTAGGCTCTCAGCAGCAGGATTTGAAGTCCAGGGATTCCAGTTATGCTTAGCAAAGGAGCATGTAGTGGTGCCCGGAATACAAAGACATTGTCTCTCACCCCTGCTCTCACAAACAGGAGGACTGATAGCTTGAATGCTTTTGCAGCTCTTAGTTGAGCTCAGCTTTTGTGAAAGCCTGTAAGCAGAGAGATGGGTCTCTGAGCACCCAGAACAAAGCCCACTAAACCTTCATGGGTCACAGCAAGGCCTTTCAGAGCTGGGGTCACCACTGAACTTTGGCCAAATCAGTCTGACCAGCTTATCGTAAATTAGGATGATAACATGGTAGCATCTGACTTACCAGGGACACGGATATGCAATGGGTGAAGGTGAGGCTAA
This sequence comes from Melanocharis versteri, assembly GCA_013397845.1. NCBI lineage: Eukaryota > Metazoa > Chordata > Aves > Passeriformes > Melanocharitidae > Melanocharis > Melanocharis versteri. Next base: position 1,278,172 of record VZTG01010346.1, read on the forward strand.
AAACCAGATGTACTTGACCTTTCCTCTTGGGTCCTCTGAGGACTTGCAACTCACACCCTGTCTGAGAGCACTGGTGACCTGGCCTCAGAGATGCAAAGACAAGAGGAGATGCACAGAATTTTAACAACCAAGTGTGTTTGTAGTTCCACTAGAGCTGAATCCAGGAAATTTCATTGTTCACAGCATGGGCCATGACCGCCGCAGCCTGCTTTGGAGGCAGTGACCTCTGCCAAATGGTGACAGAACTCAGCTCCTATGTTCAGCTTAATCCTGACCTGCAGCTCCACCTTTTAGCCCCTGGCTTCCCAAATCGCTTTGACAAGACTCTGAACTCCTGACCTACAGAATCCTCTTTTAGTCCAGTCCTTATCCCCCTCTGTCTCTATCATTTCATCACCCTGAGCTCTGCCAAAGCCTCTCACTCTGGATCTGTGACACCTTTCTCACTCCAATACTGAATATACTAGCAATGCCGTTCTCACCAGTAAACTCTTTTGCCCGACCCTTGCCAACAATCCTTGACCCTTACAGCACCGGTTTTGTTAGCCACATTGACGGGCTAAACTACACCCCTCCCAATCTGAAGTGCCTCTGCTACTACAATTCAGGGCTCACCCTTCCTCCAGCTGTGTTGATGCGCGTTCCTCTTAAGAGGCTCTCAGCATACTTTATTCTTAATGGCTACAGCCTGCAAGGATGCTGAAACAGGAAGCCAAATGAATGCTGTGCAACCTTGGGAATGCAAATTCCATGTGTTTGTGAAGTCAAAGCAAGCCATTTCCTTCCCCAGTCCCTCCTCCCTTCGCAGGCCTGCAAGCCGCAGCTAATAGGAAAACACACATGCACACACAAAGCTTTGTCCATGCTAATTGCCAGGAGCAGAGGCCCCGTCATCCTGTTGACTAATTTGTCAGCCGCTGCTGACTCAGCAATCTGGGGGGAGGCAATTTCTCTCAAGCGCTTAAGTGCATTGGGAAGTAAATGGCTCTTATTGTTCTTTCCTTCCCTTCACTCCGGTGTCTGTATTTGTGGACAATTCTTGCCCCGGGCTTGACCTTGGCTGCAGCAGTGACTGGAGGGCTGGGATTGCCATGGCTAGTGGGCCTCTCATTAAACCCTAATGGAAAGAACAGGCTCAAGAGTGGTAGGAGAAAGACGGGGGAATGTGTGACCTCATCTGGAAATAGCATGTACTCCAGTAGGGCAGGACAGAGACGAGAGAGAGGAAAGAGCTGACCTGAATTATGTGCATTGCATGAGTTAAAAACAAGTGAGATCAACAAACTGGGCTGGAACAAACATCCCTAAGCCAGCCTGAAATATGCAGGACTTCCTCACTGAGTGCCGCCTCTGCCCTTTGCTTGAACAGCAAATCTGGGTGTGAGCCCAGGCAAAAATCCTCAAGCCGGAGGGAGAAACTGGTGCTGGTGAACTGCAGATGACACGGGAGGAGGCAGAGGCATCCTTGGGCTGATGCTGCAGGCAGGACAGACACCTGCAGTCACTCCATGCAGCAGCGTGCAGTTCTGAACAGCCGTGCACGAGGGCCATCCCATATCCTGGCTGTGTACGGACTTGTTTGCAGAAAAGCTTACTTGAAAATGAGAGACAAAGTAGAGGAGGAGGCAGAAAACCAAGTCCTATGGAATTCGCTTTACCCCAGACTGTTCATGGAGATCAATGCCCCAAAGTGCACGGGTAGGACAGCCTATATTGCACAGGCACATCTACCCCAATGCACAGTGGCCAAAAACATGTATTTGTCCCACAGCTGCATGAGCCCATGCACACTTTTAAAGAGCACATATCTAAATGGAGGGAGAAATGCTACCACGCGCTAAACAGATATCTCATATGCACCCGTTTATTTGTACATGAGGCTTCTGTTTGGGCATATCCCTGGTGTATCCCTGTCCTGAGCATACCCACCAGCCCAGCTCTGCCCACAGGCCTGACTCAGTCCATCCCTGACTGAGTAGCTCTGTCAGTACTGTGAAACTTTGACTTAGCTGACAGCAGCAGAGTCAAATCCTTCCCTGGAGACTGGCAAGCAGAGTGCATTTCTGCAGTCACTGCGGAGGGAGTGTGTGAATGCATAATACTTGCTGGCAGAACAGTACAGACAGGGATTCTGTTGGAGTTTCGTCTGGAGATGATTAAATAATTCATTATCAATAATATTGAGAATTTTGGCAATATTTTCACTGAACAAATATTCACAAATACATTTCCATTATTTAGCTGGCTTTGGCTCCATCACATTTAATATGCAGCTCTACCCGACTTTGTTTCCAGGTAGGAAAATAAGCAGGAGCTCTTAAGATGAGTGGATCCCAGTAAGTTTTAGCCAGTTTTGCAATCAGCAGGTGGCATTTATCTAATAGTCTCTTTGTGAGAAAGGGCTTTGCTATGCAATGTTTCCCTAAGCAGTCTGGGAATCCCAAAAGCCTTTATCAAGAGACCTAGGCATTTATAGTATGTACAACTTCTGTCTGCATTTTCTTTAAATTATTTTGTTTCTAAATTCTCAGAAATAGCAGGTTTGCTGTTTTTCACTTTGACCTGCATGCCCTGTTTATTGTATTTTGAAGAAATTAGTCTTCTTTTGGAGAGAATTCTGCATGTCAATAAGATGAGCAGGTCCTCTGAAGATAACAGGCATGTTTTTTTCAGGGTCACTGTTTTGAGAAAGCCTTAGAAAACAAACCTTTTTCTATCTTTCTCCAGCTGCCAAACCAGATATGAAACGAAACTTTGCAGGTTAGTCCTGTGTGGTTTTTTCTAAACATTCTCAGTATAGCCTGCTCTGTTCCTGACTTGCAGGAGTCTAGATCATTGTTAGGCTGTTAAAGAATTTGCTTTTATTCCAGGCTTTCTGAAGTTTACTTTTCCCATCTCTTTCCGTCCATCTCAGTTTAGTTACAAATCTCTCTCCTCCTGGGAATTTCTCTGCTCTGCTAGTGAGTCTGCATCCTTTTATACGGCTCATAAAGAGCTCGTGGACTCCTGGGAGGTTCAGAAGACCATAATGAATAACTCAGAAAAATAATCATTCCACATGTAGAAATACTGAGAAGCTCTAATTTCTATTGAGGACAAATCATACAAATATGACCCTTCTAAGCCAAACCCATTTTAAAATAGAGTATTTCAACAATCACTGGAAGACTGTTCAGAGATAAAAAACTTCTCACTGTCCAGACATCACCTTTATTAAATGCCTCATCTAATTCATTGGAATCTCTCCATATTAGGTCTAATACCAAACACTAAAATATATCAGGTAGAGAGAAAGATGAGAGTGATGAAGTTGGGACCTGAATTGTCACAGAAAATTACTTCATAATGTTAAATTGGATTCATGGCCACAGTCCCATAAAAGTGAGTATTTATCACAGAAAGAGACAGATCCTTAGTCTTGGCTGTACTCTATGTATTAAGTTCAAGGACAGAGGTGGTCTTAAACCACCCTTGGTGTCACCAGTCATAATATGTTGGGTTCTCTGATGTAAATTAGAGCAGGCAAATGAGTCTTCCTAAGGGGATTTGGTTTTTTTCTATATGTTGCAAATCAGTCACAGGCACAAAGCCAAGACCCTTTGTGGTGGATGGGTTCACAAAGCCTGGCAGTGAGGTGTGCCACAGCACTTCTCTCTGTCTGGAGGAGTGAGACCCTCCAGCAGTCTAGGGCCTACACTAGAGCCCCATCTATTCACCAGTACTGCACTGCAACCTGCACCTCTTGACCAGCTTCACAGTGTGAAAGCAATAAGCTCTTCGGACTGCTCTGTAAATCAAGAGTTAGAGCAGACTAGGCCTGTACTGTCTTTTATTCCTACTGCAAAGTGTTTTCCAAATAAATGTTAGCTTTTCTTTCCTTTCCTGAGAATGAGGGTGTTTCTCCAATGTATGAAGAACTCATGGAAAAGGAAAATCCTGCCTTTTTTATTTTAATGGGGGTACTTTCATTTTATCTATGAAAGAAAATGGTTTCTTCGCCCATCAGCTCCTCAAGTGAAAATTATGATTTCTATAAAAAAATGTGAAACCCACTAGAAAGAGATGAAAACATGATCCTGAAATGCTACAGCCTGTTTCCCCTTTTCCCTTTTTCTGCCCTTTTCTTCCCTTTTCCTCTGCCTCCTAGTCCAACGCTCTCTACCTTCTCTGTAGTAGGAATCAATGATTTCAGTAACACAAGTTTTAGCACCAAAGACATCTGTAAAAGCTGGGTAGTTTGGAGCCAGGGCTCTATACCTCGCACTGTGCTTCTCTCTTAGTTACTGCTGACATATCCTTCAATCTTGGCATGGGATTAAGTACACAGGTTACCAGATACTTCTGTCCTCTCAGTAGAAAACTGCATCACTGTGTTCCCATCCTTTTTCTGCCACTTCAGTGAGCTGTGGCTTTTCCCTCCTCCTATTTCCACTTGTGATAGCTTATGCCAAGAACATTAAGTAGTGCATTGCCCCCTGCCCATCCCCATCCCCATCCTCCCAGCCCCAACCCCCACTCTTGAGGAATGAGGTTGCTAAATTGTATTTGTAGGTCCCATTCTACTCTGGCTGTATGAAATTAAACGTTTACAAAATCCAGTTCTGCTGCTGTTGCCGTAGTATCTAGGAAAGTTTTGAGAAGCATAGGCAATAGCAAACCAGGCCTAGTTTTGCATAAGGGACTTCTCTGAAGGAGGGAAGAGCAGCCAGTGCAACTCCTGTGGATTTAGGAGACAAGTAAGCAGCTTCTCATGAAAGGAAACAAGCAATTGCTCTGGAAAATGCAAGGGCACTGGTCTCCTTTTCAGTACCTTGGCTTGAACAGAGAATCCCTCAGTCTCTCCTACCATATCCCAATGGGGCCTAAATGAATTACAAAAAAGCAACAGGGTACTTCTCCTTTGGGTGATCATGCTTCTGGTAGTGCAGTGCTGGGGAAGGCTGAAGGCACAGCAGGGAGCTCCCATGTGTCCCTACTTCTGGGTGACAGTTCTGAAGCAGGACAGCCAGGCTACACTGCAGAACTGACTCATTTGTTCTACACCACCAACCACCACCATTTTGGAGGGACTTGTCTAGCAACATTAACAACATTAAAACATGGGCTAAATTGGTCCTTAAAGCCCCCTCCCCCTTCAGTTTTTTTTCTGAGGGATGCCTTTTTCCTCCTGATTTTATCTTCCCCTCTTGCTACCCTCCTTGTGTTCCCATCTGGCCTGATCTCTGTGGGAGCTTGGACAGCTCTCTCTGCCTCCAGTTTGACATCTGGAGTTAGCAACACCGACCTCCATCCTAGAGGGATAGGCTTGTGGGGGCGATGTTTGGTGAATCCATGTCTACAAGCATTTTGAGGTCCTCTTACAATCTCATTATAGAAGATGGCTATTTTTGATTGCTGCTGTCTCTCCCACAGGCCACTTGTTGGGCTCAGATCAGCATGATGCCCTGCCTAAAGCTCTCATGCCCTTTATACAGGGATGTGACAGTTCCTGAGCAGAGCCTCCTTCACACAGGTTATTTCTGTATCAGAGCTGCTGCACACTAGGCTGCCTAAATCCGGTGCAATCTGGGAGGAGGTGATTCCTCCTCTGCCTGCCCTGCTCACAGTGCGTTGTCACCTATTCTGTGAACCAGGCCAGATGCTGTGCTGCAGCTTTGCTTTTACTTGGGGAATTACATGCTAAGATGGTTCCTCCTTCCCATCCCCCATATCTCCAGTCACAAAGACAAGCAAATGCTTGTGAGCTAATCCTGTGCAGAGACTTTATCAAATAAACACAACTGGTACTGGTGACTTGTTTGTTTGGGGTTGCTTTTTTTTGTTTTGCATTTGCTATCTTTGGAAAGCTAATCCTCTGGAGTCCACCCAGCGATTTCAGTCACCTCCAAATAACACTTACTAATAATCTTAATAAATCCATCTCCTAAGCAGCAGTCACTACTGCCTGGCATTGCATTACACAGAACACCTCAGAAGCTCTGCTTCAGCTGACACCCTTGTTTATCTTGATCATAAGTGAAATGGAGCACTTGCTCCATACATTCTCAAACCTCCTTGAATGGCTCTTTTGGGCAGTGTGACTGCACACATCAATGAAGAGGAAGGCGGTCAGGAGGATGTGACTTGCAGGCTTCCTCTTTTCCTCCGCCCTGCTCCAAACCAGCTCCTGAGACTTCTCACAAGGCTGCTTATATCTGGCTTAAGAGAGACATATTAAATGTTTGTGTAGCCATAAACAGGGAAACTGTTTGATTTCTATGGAAAAATTAAAGCTCGTCATCAAAATAATGGTCCTAATCAAAGCAGGGCAACCCTGGGACATATTCTTCACACTTGGTGGCTGGTCTAAGTACTCATGGCAAGAGATGGGGTGTCAGGACATAGACATTCTATTCTCATCTATTTACTTGGCTTTGTGAAGTTGGGACAAGTAATAAAAGCAGAGATCCATCAGGCACCGAGACTGGATCATAAGCACTGCATGTGTCTCAATTCAAACTGCAAATCTAACTCTTCCTAGGTTCCACAGCCTAATTTAAAGTCCCCAAAAACTGCAGTGCTCCTGTTTTTAACATTGTCTTTCCCCTGGTATTTGCAGACCTTCATTCCTTCTCTGCTGATCTCATGCTGAACATGCTTCCTCCACTTTGCTCCTGAAGAACTTCAAACTGGCACGCAAGTTCACACAAAGACTCCTTCAGTAAGTCTCAATTTCCTTCAAAACAACTCTATAAGAGGCACTGCTCTGCTTAAGTATTATTAACTCCTGGTGGTACTGATGGGAAAATTAAAGATCCGTGTGAAATTACTAGCTTATAGCAGTGGCAAATCAGGTACCAAGGTAGAAAGAAGACTGGAGATTTCTCGCATTAAGATCCTCAGTCTACACAGCCAGACCCTTTTGAAGTTCTTAGTTTAATGATTTAATCACAGCTTATTATATGCTCTGAAATACCTGGATGACAGACATTATGCATATTACCACTTTAACCTGTCTGTATGTCTCCTTTAGAGTGGCTGACACTACAGGCAGCTTCCTTATTATACCGCTGGTGAAATCCAATGCGTGCTACAGTGTGGCTCCACTTTTTCTGACTGGTTTTCAGCATTCTCTGTTTCACAGGAAGAAGAAAGCTTTTGGGAAAGATGCCATGGTCTTGGCTTTGATTACACTAATTGAGAAGTGAGGCAGTTCCAAACCTTTACCAGCAGAAACTGAGAGAGAATTTTGTATCACTGATGCCCTGTAATAGTGGAACTGGCACAGCCAAGGCTGGGCAGAAAGAGAGAATCCTATTTCTAATACAAGCTCATCCTTACTTACCACCATTTCTTCAGAGTCAAGGCAAGGTTAAGCCAAACACTAAGAGAATTAAGAGGTTTGCAGTTTTTATCCTACATTAACCATTTGGCCTCACCCCTCCACGCACTCTCAAAGGATTTTATCAGCTAAACCTTCTTCCAAGACACCTTTGAGCCATTGGGGTACTACAGATTTTGGGAAATTTATCTTTGTTCTGCTTCTCTGTGTTGTGCTCTCTGAGACTCTTGAGTGCCGTAAGCGGAGGCCATATGAAGGGGAGAGACACTAAACCAAACTGCCTACAGGAATTTGCTGTGTTAAGGACCACTATGAGTTGTTAAAAAAAAAAAAAAGAAAAAGAGTACAAGAAACTGTACTGTACAAGAAACATGCTATGAAAAAGGGACTGATTGTGCAGGAAGGATAGATTACATTTAAAACATTTGTTGTGGGAGCAGGAGTTTGCAGTCTGATGGGGAAAAAGGGAGAGAAAAGAAAATAAATGACTGGGAAGATAAGACAGAAGACTGTAGACAAAAGACAAAGAAAGGAAAACAAATGGTCTCATTTTCTTTTTCATTCATATTTCTGAATTGTGAAGCACTTTCTTGACAAAGACATAAACAAAATGCAAGCTATACCTATATTTCTTTTCCCCTTAGTGTATAGCACAGGAAAACTCATCTGTGCACAGAGAAAAATGCAACTCCAATACTTAAAAGGAAAAAGACTGAGCAATGCAGACACAGAATGACAGATAAATATGGAGATGCACAAATACATATGGGCATAGAGCCACAGATACACAGCACCCACAGACATGAGAAAGAAATAGCACGATACCCATGTGCATGCAACAGACCCCCCCACACACACACAACCTGAATAAAAGCAGCAGTAAAATGCTTCTAATTACTAAAATTTTGCACCACCAGACCGGCTTCACTATAAAGCAAACAAAAAGCTCTCCTCGTCAGAGCTGCACTCCCTGTGTCTGCCAGCCCGGCATGGCAGCATGCAAATCCTGCCGCATGCTCTCCCTCTTCCACCAGCCTGGAGTGCAGACACCCAGCTCAGCCAAGGTCTGTCTCTGCTGTCAGAACTTTTTATGTGGTACTAAAAAACTCAGCAAGTTTCAGATGGCTAAAACGCTGAAATCACTGCCTCTGACTAATCTTCATTTTCTATTTAAGCTGCCCTTCCCCCTCCCCCCTCTTTCTGACTGCGTGCTGATTGCATGCAGCATTTCCAGGCACAAAAGCAAACTGTATTTTAGCTATGTGTACATGACTGTACAATCTCCCGACCAGACCAGCATGTGCTTTTCTCGATGACAACGTTGAGACAGATCCCGAGTGTCGGGTGGCAAAAGCTGCAGCCAGTTTCCCATAAGTCTATTTCTGGTGCAATGCAAGTGCATGAGCATGGGGCTGGATGTATATTTAACTCCACATGCTTTAATCCAAAGAGGTCAGGAAATAGGAGCATGAATGCTCTTGTTGTGGCAGATGGGAATGTGTTGGATTGCCCACATTGTCAGGCAAGGGGCCCTGGGCCTGGAGGTAGTGCTGACATCATTGTCTCTCTCTGGGTTTTGCCTGGAGCTCCAGACACAGAGAGCTGTGCAGACAGTAACCCTTTCCTGCCTGAGCGCCCATCTAGCACGCTCTGCCACAATCTCCTCTTTGTCGCTGTATCTGCAGCCGCAGCCAAGGCAGCCTTCAAAGAAAATTGCTTTGGGCCTGCTACAGCTCTGATATTTCCCTTCCAAAAGAAATAAATTGTATCAACTCTTGGGGGAGAAGGTTAAATATAATGGGAATGTGTCACCTCGGCTGTGGAAAAACACAAGCCCCAAAAGAAAGCCTTGGCATTTATCATCATTCAAATACACAGATAGGAGTGCACAAGGACACAAACCTTCTGCTATAAACACCCGAACCCAAGTAAATGTAGGAACTACATAAAAACCTGACATTTAAATACCCTTGACTTAAGGCAATCACATAAAACCAGGAAAAGGAATAGGCTCCAGCCTCCAGCCTCTGCATCTTCAGTGCTTCCAGAGGTTTTCAGACCTTCAGGAAATGGCTGAGGCTCAACCAGTGCAGTTATCACTTTGCTCTGCCACGCAGACACTCCTGTTTCTGATCTCATGCTCCCATTTCCCCACCCACGCAACCTGTCCCTGACACCTCAGCAGGTACCCCACAATGCCAACAGCTCCCAGGGGACTCAGCACAACAGGGGATCAAGTGTTAGGTCAGCAGAGAGGCTCTGGCAATGCCAAGGGAGTATGCAAATAAATCCTATAAATCAAAGAAGTCAGAGCACACATAAATATCTCCGTGCTTCCAAGCATTGCTCCATAGCTTTTAAGCTCTCTTACAGTTTATCTCCACCATCCAGGCTGATGTAACAGCAATTTGGAGAATGTGAAACAGCAACACCCAATCAGTAGCTCTTGGGAATCTTTAAAAGTACCTTTCTTTGTATATCATTTTCTTCACCATTCTTCTCCATGGTAGCATGGAAACAAGCCATGAAAAAAAGAATTTTGCGGGAAAACAATTTCATTCTGTGTTTGCACTTTTCCACAGACAGCAATCCCCTTATGATTTGGGGTCATTTTCTCTTCCCTGTTCCCTTTTATTTTGGCAACATAAAAAAAATCCTTAAAAAAATACTCACACACTGTTCAAATAACAGAGAAGGACTGACTCCCCTTGCCCCAGTAATGCCAGAGAATCCCACAAAGCACACTGACCTCTCCTTCACTCCCCCTTGCTCTGCCCAGGGATTACAGCAGAAGTCTCAATACAGGCTTGTCCATGCATGGGCTGTGATTCCCAGCCACTGCATGATCTTTTCTGAATGTAATTTTAGCCTTATCCACATTTCCTGACTTCTCTGTATTCCCATCAGACTTTTGATGTAAAAGTAACCAACATGGTTAACACTTCAGAGCAGGAATTCTGCATTTTTACCTATCTGTAGATGAACCTGCAGCAATATTGTGTCATAAAAGAAAAAACAATTTGGTGGTGTGTATCTGTGCATGCATTGAACTGCAGAGGGGAGTATGAGAAAGAAAACAACAGTGTTTTGAAACACAACATATTTAGGCTTTTGTATCAGGGTTTGTGAAACTGAAAAGTGAGACAAGTCTTCAGTCTCACCTGCAGCTCCTCTGCAGTATAAATTAACCCCTGCCTGAACACAGGGTTATGAATTTACTTTTCACATACACATAATCCTCAGCTTAATGTGGGAAAAAAATGCAAAGGCAGAGCATATGCTGCTACCTGCTCTCTGGGCAGCATTGCTGCTGGGGCTGTGGCAAAAAACACTGTTCAGACACAGTACCTCACTTCAGCTCCTGTTCTGCTGGGATGCACATTAGCTCAAGGGCAGGCCAGAATTAGAAGAGTAAAAAAGTTGGGGGCGGNACTGACTGTCCACATTCAGTGCCTCAGGCAATGGAGTACAAGACCATGAGGAGATGTTTAGAGTGCCTTGACTGCAAAAAAGTGTGAGGCAGAAAAGAAGTGTTAAACTTGCACTCAGTGTCTGACTTGATAAATCTCCATTGGATGGCATTAGCAAAACCTTGTAAACCGTAGGGATCCCCTGCTAGCTACCAAAAAACCCCAAAAAGTTCTGTGGTGAGTGTGAGCTCAAAGTCTTCCTTTCTAAGGTCCTGTCTTAGGTAACTGGACAAGTACACCTCCACCAACCTTGGATTTGGACTGCAGACCGGACCGGCCTAGTTCGGCTGCGTTTCAGTTCCGTGGTGCGGTGCCGGTTGAACCCGTCCCGCGGGCCCGCGGCCGGGGCTGTGCGCCACACAGCCCCGGTGAGTCAGCAGTGCCGAAAGCAGCCTGCCAGCGGCTGCCGGGCTCGGGGCTGCCCCCAGAAACGCGCCCTTCCCGCGGACCGCCTGTGCACACGCCTGGGGCCGCGCTGTGAGGGTAGTTTGCCTCAGTTTACACGGTGCGGGTTTATTGTGTGTGAACCTACACGCATGACAGCGAGGAGCAGTTTCGGCTAGGATCACCAAACGGATTTCTTTTAAAAATTTTTTTTTCTTTTTTTTGCTAGGAAAGGGTTAACCGGAGTGCCCTTGCTGAGCTCCGTGTCTCCTTGCATTCCAGGGTAAATGGTGTTTTGCAGAGCCCGGTTACCTATGGCAACAGCGGAGAGGAATACTGCAGGCGATCTTCTGAATCACAGGATTTACAGCCCATATGTTTATTCTGCAGTGAAACACTTCCAGCCCTGCTTCTGATGTGAGCTGGGAACCGCGAGAGGGCTTTACAGAGCCATTTAAAAGGGAATGTGAGCTGGAAGCGAGGCATTTTTAATCAAAGGCCAGGTTCAAAAAAGAAAAACGCAGCAGAATCAGAGGAGTCTCCAGAATGAGCTCCAGTGTCACCAAGTACCTGCAGCCACACGCGCCGCCATTAATAACCTCCTCACAACTTCGTGGCTCCTCTCCGAATTTCTGGGCTCTGCCTCAGCTCTCGCACGGCCACCCTGGGCAAACGGGCAGCACGCAGCGGCCCCGAAGGCAGCCCGGGCAGGGCACGGCCCCCGGCCGGAGCCGCGGCGGGCCGCCCGGGGCTGCAGGCGCCGCGCTCCCGCTGGGGCAGCACCTGGGCCGCGCACGGAGCGCACGGCAGCGTCTGCTTTCATTCTGTGCACGTACCACTGACTTACTGACCGCTGCATGGGCGGTTTTCCTTATGGCCTGATAAACGTTTGAACAGGAGTTTGTTAAAATTATCACAACTGGAGAGAGTATTTGGAGCCTGTTAAGAATTAAGCATGTTTACGACAACATTTGAAAAACAGTACTACAAATACATACTTTTACATATAATTTTGAAATGCCACTGGCTTCGCTGAACTAACTGCATTTCACCTCATCCCTTCTGAGAAAATAAGCAGTTCCAGGCCTGGCTAAGCTGTGGTGGGAAGTCATCTGGGAATTCAGGAAGCTAATGGCACAAGCCAAGGAGCTGTGGTTGAATGCTTAAGCAAAGATTCATTTCACCTAACTCTAACCCTCAGAAAGTCCGGAATCTGGTTTCAGCTGCCTCTGTAGTAAGCAGAGATAAATTCAGTTGCTCAAAGACAGCTCATCACACCTAAAAGAAATACCTGTGTGCTTGCAGGTGCATCTTGCAGTACTGGAGACAGTGATGCTATCTTGGTACAGGCTGAGGGTAGGTCACTGCACACACAGATAGACAGACACATCAGACCAAACTCATATGGAAACGTCCAATTTATACTCTTCTTTCTGGAACTTGAATGCTCCCATATGTTACTACTTTTTTTCCAAAGAAATTTGTCGTATATACTACATATTAATCAAGCTATCTCAAAGCTTGAGAGGAAAACATTATCCTAGCTGAATGAGGAGATGGATGTTTTGCAGGAGTCTGCTACTCATTTTTGAAAGCACAGAGACAGGTCATTCCAAACTGTACTTGCTGTAACCTAGGAGGAATTTGCCTTGCTGATAAATATTTAACAGTCACGAAGGACTTATCTGCTAGTCCTTGTATGGACACTCTTTCAGTGGGTTCAAAGCAGTACACTCCATTTTTCAGGGCTGCAGTTGCAAGTACGCTTTTTTTTTTCAGAAGGGGAAAGGAAAATCCAAAGTAAGATACAAAACAGTTGAATCACAGGGCTTCTGTGTGAGCCCTAAGAATTCAGAAACAGGCATATGTGTTTAACTCAGATTTTTGTTCCATTTAGCTAAAAAGAAAACATTTACCTCGTCTTACTATTTTTCTTTCCCTCAATTTAGAAGAGAAAACAGAATCTGAATTTATTGATCCATTGAAATTTATCTGGGAAATTGCTTTGCAGGCTGGACTAAGATAAACAGTAATTCATAATATATGTAGCAAATGATCATGCAAATCACAGAAAAAGAGAGAGTAGAAGAGAGTGGGAGGAAGAATTCATCCCTTAGATGGAAAATGAATGGGTCTTTAAAATAGGAGAACTAGTGGGGAATCTGTCTGCCTATCTGTACATTGCTTTCTTAATGTACCCATCTATTGTATACAAACATTAAATACAAAATTAAAATTTGAGTTCAGTTTGCCTATTCATCATTCCCAGGTTCAGCTTTTTTGTTTGTTTGTTTGTTTGTTTGTGGATTGTATTCAGGTTTTCTTTACAGCAGGGAGATCTAAAGGGCAGCAGGCTTTGTAATGTGCAATGAAATCACTCAAACTTCAGATGATTTGGTCAGTTGGAGGGAGGGGTCTTTCTTTTTCCCTACAAATCAATCCTGGAATTTGCTTTACATCTGGCTGAGGTTGTAAGGTTTTAGAAAAAGAACTGGCAATTCTGCTAGCAGGAGGAATTTTGCGTGGTTAAAGAATGGAGTTAAAGCAATCTTTCCCGCTAAAGTATGTGTGCGCGCTTGTGTTAGTTTCTCATTCTCCACCATTTCCTGAAAACAGGGCTTGGGGAAAAAGCACATAGACACATAACATTTTTCCATTAGCAGAGCAAGCGGGGGAAGGTAATGGTTTGGGGGGAGGGGGTGGTAATCAGAGATCTGCTTAGTCTTCATAGAAAGAAAAATGCCTGGGCGCCTGCTTTGCCATAAATTGCATCTGGTGGTTGGAGCTACAGCAAGTTATTAAAGTGACTGCATTAAAGTCATAATTCAGCAGGTCAGCAGCACGGTCTGCAACCCCTCCGCCATCACTCCTCCCAGCCCCATTTTCTGAGGGGACCAAACACCCATTGCCTGAATCAGCTCGTGCTGCTGCACTTGATGGCTTTTTTTCCTGGGAGGAGAAGGAGAGGGGAGAAAAAGAAGGCGAGCTCATGCTACTGAGTTATTTTGCTTTGCAGGGTCAAGTGGAGATAGTGCTGCGCACCCAGGCGTCGGCAATACAGGAAAAATCTCACTTCCCAAATGTAGCTCTCCCCCCACAGCAGCAGGGTGACTCCCTGGCTTCAGGCCTGCTCCTTCTCTGTAAATTGTTCTCCCAGCTTCCTCGATGGGCTGGGAGAGGTGGAGGAGGGGAGGAAATCAAGATGTCAGCATACCTCAGGGTCGGGGTTGAAGGCAGAAGAATATATGTTGCTTGTGCCCGATCAGATGGAGAGATGGGAACAAAAACAACATCCCACAAACCTCAAGATGGATGCCGGAGCGGGGGCTGTAAACAGCCAGCTTAGCGGAAGGCACTCACTGTCGAGGTCAGATGCTGGCTCGGAGGAGGCAACATTTGTCTCACATTTTGTCTTATTATACTTGAGCTGCTCCCCGCCTCGCTGCTACGATGAAAGCTGCCTTCAGATAATAGCTTCCATTTTGTTTTCTTCAATAAAAAATCAGGCACATACTACATTAGAACAGAAAGGTTCAGGCATCCCCAGCAGCTTTTCTGATAACAAGCTTGTGCACATGTGACTACAAAGAGACTTGTAGGGGAAAATCCCAAGGAACCCCAAAACTAAAGGGAAAGCAGATTTTCTTTTCAGCCTCCCAGTCTAAAATCCATGATTTATTAGAAAAAAAGATTTTTAAAAGTGAATCACCTTGCAAGATCCTTTTAAACATCCTCAAATGCAGAAGGTCATCATGACTGGGGTTGGGTCACTTTTTGTAGATGTGGCCCATTTCTCCTGTTTCCAAGGGAACAGAAGTGCCCTGGAGTCACCCTTGCACCCTCAGAAAGTGCTCTGGGGCTCTGTTTTTATTGGCCTGGCTGTAGGGAGCACAGCAGGCCACAGGGTGCTTCCTTTCTTCGGATGCTAAATATTTTCTTAATGAATCTAAGGAAGAACACTGAAGCTGAAACTGCTGAGATGACAAATAGGTGTATGAGGTCATCCAGCAGTGCCAACTCGAGAAAAATACCAGGTTTTCAGTACATATTCATGGAACATGGAAAACAGCATGCAAGAGGAAAAAAGCATGCATTCTGCTATTCTCTTAGCAGCAAAGATTCCTTGCTTGAAACCAACATGCAAATGTGTATTTTTCTGCAGATTACATGTGTTAGAGACACTCTCATTTTTCCTTCTGTTTTTCACTAGCAGTATAAATATATACCTCACAGTGGCTCCAGCAGAACACTGGGGGATGGGTTTCTTCTGATACACAGGCTTCACAAAATTGTCACACAGCTCCCTTGATGCACAGCCACACTTACACTCACGACTATGGAGGACAAGTAGAACATGCCACTGCCTTCTGGGTCAGGGTTTTTTGTTCCCATTGAGATTTTATTATAGGCTTGAGATCCTCTGAGAATTAAATCTGCTGCTTGTCTACAGAATAGATAATGGCAGGGCAACCTTCCCACATCACTGCCTCCTGCCAATGCAGCTCAGCCCTGACCTGGCTACCATTCATGACTGGACAGAGTAGAGTTCATTCTCTGTGTCCCATTCATAGCCACTGGTCTTTGCAAACAAGGAGCAATTTAGAATCCAATTTGATTATTTTTTTTTCAGAAGAGAAACCAACCAGCAAATCAAGCAGGAACTGAGCTACAAGCCACTAAAATTATTTCAAATAGACGTCATGAATACAACGTGGATGACAACGTCAGAGTTCTAGTGATCTAAGGAAAGTGAAGAACTAATAATACAAAATTAAAATACAGAATCTCCCATACCCATACAGAGCTACTTCAAGCCTTGTGTGTGTGGCATTCAGCAGGGCTGCTTCGAAAACACTCGTCACTTTAGTCTCAATCTCTATCATTTACTAAAGCAGTGGTTGCGATGCCTTAAGCACATTAGAAAAGTAAGCATGTGATGGGAGAGCTTATATGGCTGAAAGCTCATCTGTATTTTGCAAGACTAAATAATTGAAAAAATACATTGTCTCTGCCTATAATCCTCTCTCTAGCTTGCCCCTCAGTCGTGTTTGTGCTTCCGAGTATGCGGCAGTTCAGACAAGCGCTAGGCACTACAGCTGCGATTGCCGTATTTATTATTCCGGATGCCACAGCAATGAGACAGACATTCCTATGTGAGGTCTGCGATTTTCCCCCAAATGTGAGGATATTAGTCAAGCTCCCATCACAACGTGAAAACAGTGCGCGTATTTCCAGTGTCATTTCCAGCAACAAGAGGGCAGCAGGGAGCCTCCAGCAGAGCTCGGGATCCAGCAAGAGCAGGCGGGTGTCAGCTCCTTATTTCCAGTCTCCTTCGGGCAGCGATCATAGATTTATAGAATCGTTTAGGTTGGAAAATGGAGGAAAGCCCACTTCTTGTGGAATATAATACAGCCAAACCCCAAGCGAATACATGGGGTCTTGCTGTGTTTCTCAAGCAGACGGACTTAGGAGCATCCTGCTCAGGCTCTTCAGGGTATCTCATACTTGTTTCTTGTTTCTAAAGAAACCTGATGGTACAAATAATTTTTCTTCATCGAGCGTTTATGCTGTTTCACTGGACTCGTAAGGGACGAGCTGGGCTCCTCAGAATTTAGATTTTCAAGAAGTCAGTTGCTGATCTTTCGTATATATAATTTAACTTGGTAAATGTACTGGGTCTCACAATTAAAGTGGGTTTTGAGCTTGAAACCACCATTTCAAACCTGCAGGTGCATCTTCACCAGCGGTACAGAAGGACCATGACTGTAATTACATTTTCTACAGGATTCACCACGGGGAGTATCCCTATCAAATTCTTACCCCTTTGGCTGGCTGTCCATCTCCCTCACAGCCAGGTCTACAGAAATCCACCCGTGGCCATGTCCCTCCGTTCTCCCCTGAAATGCCCTGAAATAGAGTAACTACCTCTGAAATGTCCCTAGTATTTTGGAAGCATTTAGTACCCACAGCTGCAAAAAAACTACTTGCAGAGGCATTTTATGTTTGGGAAATTCACAAATCAAAGGCAGAATGTGATTATTCCTACTGCTCAGACAAAAATGTAGAGTGATATTTGTGAAGAAATCTGAGAGCAGCTTCACTAAGCAAACTACAGTTTAGCCAGATCCAGAGCTGCTGTCATTCCCTGCGACAGGGCTTCTCAGTAAATCACAGCAGCTGTCCCTCCAGCGCCAGCAGCAGCCGGGAACACAAGGAACCATTTTTTCTCTTTCCAGCACGGAAGCAACACAGGAAAGTCACAGAGCAGCACTGAGTCAGGGCTCTGCGGCACAGTAAATTTCTGAGGCTGCCTGGTATTCTAGGCACATCCTTACGGCAATAAACTCCTCAGCATCATATCCCAGCCAGGAGAGAATCTGGAGCAGCTAAAAATATAGCCTCTGCATCTCAGATGCTTGCATACAGCAAACTACTGCCTGTGACCTCCACACCCTCCTCTCCCAGTGCACACACACCCGAGGCAGGTGGGGATTGGCCCCAGTTTGCAAGGCAAGGACAAGAGACAGCACTCACTTTACATTGTGACAAGCATTACACACAAATTTAGGAATAAAACTGGGCATCTTGTAGGAAGGAGAATTTCTTCTTTCTTGGTACATGAGAAAAGTCAGGTGGGGTCTGCATTGCCTTGGTGTTTGAGGCATTTTGCTTAGCACAGTGAAACACCCCAAAGATTCTGGCATTAGCAGGCACTATAAATCTTGAGGATACCACTTGTGTGACCGGATTATATATAGCTCTGCTTTCACATTACCAACTCAAAAACACCACACAAAGAAGAAGATAATGAAATATCCACCTCTCCAGCCCGTCGCTCTCTAATCTGAAACGGCATTTCCAGGAGCCATTTTCATTCAGCCACGGAGTCTAGGAACAAACACGTTCTCACCCTCCCACTCACTGTCAGACAGCCCCACAACTGGCACACACGTACACAATCACACACATATTCGTTCTCTACATTTCTTACCAAGAGATACAAAAAGCCTCATGTATTCGCAGTTTATCACATGCAAACATACACATCTCTCCCCTTTCAGTCATGCAAATACACAATTGAAAACGCATTCTGGGTTAAATTCTATTTTCACTTATGCTATGCAAATATAAAAGCTGAATACTTCCATTAAGATAACAGATTTACAACTGTGTAACTGAGATCAGAATATGGTGCTGACTCTCTCATACATAAATTTCCATAGTTGCTCCTGAATTTGTCTTTTTCCTCAGCCGCCTCTCTGTGCATTAATCATTCAACATTTAAATCAGCCATCCACTTGCTTCTTTTTGCTTTGTCAATGAAAATTGTTCAGCATTAATTATAAAACTCATTCTCTACTGAGGTTTTCTTGGCTTTTTTTCATTAGTGGGTGGAAGTGTCAATTTACAGTCATCTTGTTCTGTCTTCAAAAATACCCTGTGTACCAGCTATACTGCAGAACACATTCTCCGTGTGAGAGCGCCTGCAAATGTGTGTGTGAGCTAGTGAATGTGTGAGCTTGTAAATGTATATGCAAGATTGGGAATGCATGTGCATACATGTGTATATGTAGAAAAGATATGGGGATGGTGTTTGAATTAGCAAGGCTAAATGTTTCTCAGGCTTTATTTTCCAGTTTGAATTTTAACCATTTTCTGAATCTTAAGATTTTAATCATAGTGGTACAGATGATTTCAGGTTACAAAGCAGAGTTTATGTCAACCGTAAACATGTTCGAAATCAAGTATTTTTGGTGACAACAACACAATACAGATCTAATTTTATGTAGTGGTAAAACCTCTCCAGATTTGCTTTCATATTTTATAATCAAAAGGACTGGACATTCCTGGTCCAGCATCCTGTGCAATTTTGCAGTACAAAACCAATGCGAGTGCCACAATGCACATGGTAAGATAATAAACCAGTATGCTGTAGCCAACAGCACATCACAAGTAATAAAACACAAGGGCTAGAGAATTTGGTTTAAATGGGAAGCATTTCAGTGTATGGACTAAACACAGTAAAGATGGAGGCTGACTAAACTTGTCTTTGCAGGTATGATTTTCACAATTGTGAATGTCTTACTCTGTTACTACAAAGCACAAAATACTCCAGCGTGTAAATGTTTTCCAATCTTTTCACTATACTGGGATGCTGCAACCTATATTTAACCCAAGGGGAGGGATGTTCTCAAAAAACAATTCACTCCTTGGCAATCATTTCTGCTACCAGTTACATAAAATGTTAGACCACTTTAGCTGCCAAGAAGGGATTACAAAAAGGAGGGGGGAAAGGCAACCAGGAAAAAGCTATATCTCCTTGCAAAAATTTATTATGAAGCAACATAAGATCTGAGTCAAGAAACTACAGCAATCTCCCAGGCAACAACAAAAAGAAGAACAGTGCAAGTGCAAATGCTCTTCCCCTTCTGGGATTCTGGTATGAGTTTGTCCTGTCCTAGTGCATTTACTGTGTCATGCCCTTCGTGGGGGCCTTGTTTTGTGAAAAAGATGGATAGGCAACCAGGTATGTGTTGTGCTGACTTCCCTTCCCTTCCCTTCCCTTCCCTTCCCTTCCCTCTCCTCTGCCTGGGCTGGTGGCCATTGAAATGTGGTGCCTGTTCTGTATGCTCTGCGCTGCTGAGATGGAGTTGCAGTTTCAGCTCAGTTTCACAGGACTGCAGCCCACCCCAAAATCCTGCATTGCAACAGGCAGCAATTGCCTCAATTGCAGAAAACACACAAAAGTAAGACTCAGAATAGAGAGCAAGAATGGCATCAGTCCTGAACACTAAACTGGGGAGGAACAAGAAGCTGTTGAGAGAAGGAAGTTAATATTACCCAAGCTATATCCATTCTGTGAAAAAACAAAAAACCTTCAATCTTCAAGGCTATCAGGCAGTGCTTTTCACTCATACTGAAAAATTGGAAAATAGAAAGTGTCTTTTTACGCTATGATGAAATGATAATAAGTAGAAATAACAGTCTTTAGTCAAACAACAGGGCACCTCTCCAACAGAAGTTCTGCTTTAGCTAAACACTCAGAGAGTGAGCTGGGAATACAGCCCAGGGTTTGGGTTTATTTTTTTTGTACAGACCTCTGCATGTGCTACTCTGATGAGGTTATCATATAAACAAAGAGGTAAGACAGCTAGTCAAGCAGTGCCTTCTCTCCCACTGACAGAACAGGAGGAAAAAGGTGAGCTTGATTCTCATTTAAATCAAAACCATTTTGTATGCCCGGGAGCAAAAAAAAATGAGCTCAAAGTCAAGTCTGCATTAGGGAGCGCTTCTCTGGGGTAGGTAACCTGTGAAAGCACTACAAATACACTTATACAGGTGAGCCATGTTTTTGTGCATGGAACAGGCTCACTAGGTGAGGAGACTAAAAGAGCTGTGGCCCCAGCTCTCACATGGCTTCCCAACCAGAGCACAAGCTTCCAGACACACCATGCAAAAGTGCTTGGCAAGCCTCCTTACCTTCCCCTCCATGCCCGCTGCTGTATCTTCCTACAGAAAGTAAGATGTACTCCATCTTGTCTCCTTTTCTCAAGTAAAATAACCTCTTCCAAGAAAGGCATGTCTTTGCCATTATAAACACACTGACACTAGAAATTCTTACTAGTGAAGCCACACTGGTCAGAAATCATCTGTACCATACTCATGTCAGCAGGGCTAGGACAGAAAGATGGACAGAAACAGCCCTTAGATGGACAGAAAAGAATTTTGTGAAAAATTCTAATTTGCACCCATAATTTTTTAGAGCTCTTGCCAGCATGAAGGAGCATTGGAAGAAGCATATAACATACCTGTTTTGACCCTGCTTGCACTTCTTACTAGTGTGAATGAGAATTTGGAACAGTGAGTCCATATGTGCCTCTAAATTGCTTCCTATTTTTCTACATGCTTATTTTAGGAGTAGTTGTCACCCATGTGTATGCAAATTAAGCTTGCAGAGGAGCTCTGAGTAATAGGGAGAAAACAGCCTACCACTGTTTATTAGACTACAGCTGATGCCACAGTAAAAAATGCTGTTGGTAATTTTAGTTCCCTTCCTCAGGGACACTTCCTGCTCTTCCACATCATTATGAAAACTGCTGGTGACAACGCATCTGATCCCAGTACTGGGAGCTCCTCAGCAAGACTCATAACAAAACAGGGTCTTGAGCCTGATTTTTTTTTTTTCTGCTAATCTTCCAAGTCTGGATCTTCTTTATCTTCCAGATCAGAGGTGAAATGCATGGAATGGCAGAACAAATGAGGCTTTTCTATCCTTTGCCCATGGATCTCCTTCTCTTAAAGTCACAGAATTTCATTCACAAGAACTGTCAGCTCAATTCCCTTCATAGCCGTGATATTACCTGAAAGAGTTTTTAATGCACTTAGATTTTAGTATTGTATTTTCACTTTTCATCTTAGGTTTCATTGTCTGATAAATCATCTAAGACTTCGAAAGCCACATTTTCTTCTGAGTGATTCTGTCTTTTTCCACTTGGCAAGTGTCACATTTTTCTGTGATTTTCTTATGGCATTTAAAGCAACAGGAACCTTTTTATTTACTTCTCTCACTGGGCATTCACATCATTGCTCATTTCTCTAGAAAAATTTTCAACTCCAGGGTTACTGCACCTGCAAAATCATCCAAAGAAGGCCATCTATTTAATCTGACCTCCAAAGCTGGTGGCAAATTTTGGTTTTTATTTAAGCAAAAAATTCTGAGTTATTCAGATACATAGATTCAAGTTTTCAGCCACTTTACATATCAGGCATATACTAAATTTGAATGAAATAATTTGCACATGTGCAACCTACATTTATGCATGCAAATCAGGCAATTAGGTACAAAATTACCTGATTTGCATACATAATGCTGGAACTGAGCAAGTAATATGCACCAAAAAACATATTCTATTAATATTATTTTCTTCTCTTCTGAAATTAGCTGCAACTGGATTAGAAAATACTCAAGATTTTCATCACTCAAAATGATTAGTCTATTTGATGAACATTTCTAGGTCTACTGATATGTTGGATAATTACACATCTCAAATGACACCGATTTTGTATCATGTTTGGTAACCTAGCATGAAGTTTATAATAAAATGTGCAATACTACCCTTTTCATGTTTAGAATTCAACTTAAAATTCATTTGTACAAATAAATCTTGAGTGCATGAATATTAAAGCATAGCAATACAGATGCCCCCAAAATTTGCTTTTGAATTCAAATTGAAATTTTTTGCTGTTTGTGCAATGCAGCTGCTTTCCCATGCACACAAATATGAAGCTGCTGCAAAAGCATCCGCATACGTAGAAAAAGCAGCCAGTGAAAACAGTTTGTGGAGTCTGGAGGGTATTTCCTACAGTACTGCAGTTGTAAGCAGACGGGTCAAACCTCACAGATGAAAGAAGCTTTTCCTCACCACAGCAGCACTAGAGGAGCCTGCTTTACTGGAAGGTAAGTGCATACCCTGGGAGGGCTCTGGTGACACCTTTGACCCTGACCTCTCCTCTCCCGTGGCTTTTTCTGCCTCCTGCTGCCTCCCAGCTCTGCACATGTACCAACACACTTCTTTTGGTTTGCTTCCCTTTGCTGTGCTCCGTCTTGCTCAGAAGGCAAACTCCTCAGGCACAGACCTGTCCTATTTGTCTATGAAGTCTTATGCATACTAAGGGGCTATAGCTGTAGAATAAATAAACAATAGCTGCACTTCTGCTGTGGTGCAGAGACATTTTTGCATGTCTCTAACTGTTCTCATGGGCTTAACTCCAAACCCCTTAAAGCAGTTCATTATAATTCTAAAGATGGGGTCACCAATACTCTTTCAGGTAAGGGCAGATCTTCATTCCTGTCATGGCAGTACGAAGCTGAACATAGCATCCAGCATTTCATTCCTCATGCATCCCGGCATTCACTTTCTGATCAGATGCCCATTTTACAGACATGAGCTTCCAGTAAGTCACCCAGTGGCAATAAGGCCTTCCCCACAAATACCCTGGTACCTTTAATAAAACTAGGCAATACGCTTAGGAAAATGATTTCCTCACAGCATGCACAACTGCGTATGCCATAAATATAACCTGCTACTGTCTGGATCATTCACCTATCAGCAGTGTGCCAAGTCCTACTGGTTTGACTTTTTTATGCTTAAATAGCACTTTCAAACATTTTAACATCCCCCCTCGGTTTTTCAGCTTTAGTATTTAAATAATAAGTATTTCTAAGACAACCATGTTTTCTAAAAACTATGTTGCACATCTTTGGCTGATATAAGAATATAACAATAACGACCACCAAGGTATTTGACAAGATCCACGTTTAAGAACCATCATCTTGCAACAACCTTGCTTCTCATTATCTGTTGCCTCTCATTTCAGGAACTTCTTTGTTTCTTATTCATTGACAAATTGATAATGAGGGACTCCTCACCTCACCACCTATTGGTCAACTATAATAATTTTATTTCCAGTGCCTCTGCTGCTCTGCAAAATTTTGCTGCTCATAACTATGCATTCATTTTGCTTTTATGTGTCTGTCTATCACAACAGCTTCAGAGCATCTCTCAAGCATTTAAACCCAGAAAACTCTGCATGTCTCCCTTTCCTTTTCATCCCCCCCTGCTGAAGGATAGAGTTTGTATAATTTTCCTTTCTTGCCTTTGCCACTGGCACTTGTTCTTACTTCATCCTCTATTTCAGGTTAAGGGTCTCCAGATCTCCTTGACATACATCCCAAAAGAGGTACATTTCCCTTTCTTGATCTTTCCTGACAGCAACCCTCCCTTTCAACACTCCACAACTTCATTTCTAGAAGGAAATATATACAGACGCAATTCAGCACCACCTCTGTAAGCTCAGGAATTTGTACGAGGCACTGGAAAGTCCTGCAGGCCAAGAATGTGAGTGTATTTGTAAGTGATAGCTCAGTTGGTCAGAGTACAGTGCTAACAACACCAAGGTTGTGGGTTTGATCCCTGTATGGGCCATTCACTTAAGAGCTGGACTCGATCCTTGTGAGTCCCTTCCAACTCAGAATATTTTGTGAACTCTGTGATACGTATTTCAAGTATGAAGGTAAAAAACAACAGTAGTTCTGTCCCAAGCAAGGTGTACTTCATTCTAATCCTAACATCTATCACACTTTCAAATGAACAATGACTCACAGCCTTTCATCATCTGTATTTATCACACAAATTGAATCTAACCTCACAAATCCCCAAAGAGAAAAAAAAATGTTTTGTAGGAGTTGCTATACTTATACCACAAATAAAGCTTCCTTGCTACAAACAAATTGCTAAATGTAACCTGCCTCTCCTAAGGACCCATGATCCTGGAGCAAACCAACTATGTAAAATCATCAAATCCAGCAGAGAAGGAACCAGAGGAATTATAGAAAGGACTTAGTAGTGGGAGCAAATTAAATGGATGAATTTGTGTGGTTTGCCTTGCTGCAGCAAGCAGATATGCTCAAAGGGCGACAGACTGCTGACTGAATGGACTTGGGACCCTGAGACAGAGAAATCCTTGGGGAAAGTAAACCAGAAGTTTGTGCACCATGAAGCACATTGACAGACAAATGGACTGTATCACTAAGAGAAAAACAGAGAAACTACATTAAAGATATTGGCAAAACCAATAGGTAGATATATCTCAATGGACTCTCATGCTGTGAGCGAGAAAGACAGAAATATCATTTATCTGCTGGTGAAAAACCAGTAGCAGACCAGGCACTCCTGCAGAGTCAACAAAAGCAACAGAACTGCAGCTTGCACTTCAGCAGGAGAGACTGCTGCAGTGTACACTGACATGGGGCCTGGGGAGTACTTTTTAGTCCTTAGTACTTCTAAAATTCGAAGACTTTTACTGGCTTTAAGCATCTTCCATCTTTTCTGGGCTGGAGGACATATCTGGGGAGTACTGCTGGATTGGCAGAAGGTGGTTTGGGCCAGCTCAGCTCAGGGCTGATGGAGTTAAAACATTACCCACAAATGCACACCTGTATCTCTGGATGCCTAATGCTGCTGCTGTAGAGGGTTCAAATTGAGTAGCTGCAGAAAACCTCCCCTTAGCGAGGGAGGGCCACGCAGCATAGGGAGTGTTGAGCTGTTTGGCTCTTGTTCTGGCCAGGCTGAGACTGGCTCCAGAAGCATACTGTCATGGCATCTGGGCTGCATTACATTCATGGGGAATGTGCTCATTTACACCCAGGGAACATCACTACCTGTGTGTTCAGTGATGAAAATAGCCTCAGAATGACTTCCACAGGGTGTGCTGCTAGAGCTTAAATGGATTGCCACCCCAAGAACTCCTCCGTGAGGAACATGATGGAGGAAGTAGCGTGGGGGGAATGAACTCATGTTAGACTGTAGCGTTTTGCTACAAGAGGTAAAGAAGAATTATTAGTCCTACACCAGCTTACAGAAGGTCCTCCTGAGAGCAGGGGTACTCCAATGATACACAGCTGACATGCAAACTTGCACAAGGGAAGGGATATTCACTGGAGCATACAGAGGTATGTGCCCATCATATACAGGTACGTGTCATGTGCCATTTGAGACATGGAGCTGTTCAACAGAGCAGCTTCCTGCATGAGGCAGTTAGAGAAACTCTTGTGTGGTAAGTGAGTGGCATAATGTTGAATTAGGACCAAATGGTCTTAAATTGTGTGGGAACTCCACTGTGAACCAAATGAAAAACCAAGAGAAGTCTGGTAACTACAGTGCCAGGATTCCTTAGGGAACAACAGCCAAAAAGGCTTAGGAAGCTTATAAAAGAGCTATCCAGACCCAGACATCTTTAGGCATCAAAGAAAGCTGGTGTATCAGTACACAGACTCTACAACCCTGAAATAGAACATTATTGAGAAGTCTGTGTGGTAATGGGATGGGTCCCCATCAAACTGTAAAACTTAGTTTGGACAAGACCCTGAGAGTAAGGATGTGTGTGCTGCCAAGGACCGATGCCTTAAATACTTGGAGCAAGTAATATAAATATGGTGACTCTCAGAGTGCCGGGAAGGAATCAGGCAACTCTACAATGCTCATCTGAGGAGGAAATGCTTTGGAGCAGGTGACAGCCTACAGTTCCCACAGACTCAGACCAAGATATGAGCACAAAGGGCCTGCTTCAAGCAGAGAAATAACCTTGCTCTAATCTGATCCCTTGCTTCTAAGGTTTGAAGAATTTTACTGGCTTTAAGCACCTTCCATCTTTTCTGGGCTGGAGGACATATCTGACAGCTATGCATGTGCTGGTCAAAAGAGGAAGAATACAACTGTATCTACAGGTTCTGTGCTGGAAGGATTATTTTCCTTAAAATATTAGAAAATAAACCTTTCATTTTAGGTAAGTTCTCATTTACAACAACAGAAAGGAAATCTGGGGGGTTTTAAAGTGACTTTAACCTGACGATGTTGTTTTCAACAAAGGTGCTATTAAGTACTTTTATTGTTACATAGTTTATGTTGTAAATGATTTCCATAGCAACCTGATCGTGTCATATATTCTGGGTTATAACTCAGAGGGAGAGGGGATGGGAAAAGCACAGAATGGAGACTACAGAGCAAAACCTGTTCTGATTATTACCTGAATCTTGAATATTCTTTTTAGTCCAATTTGTTTAAACAGTGTTTATTTGCAGGCAATGTTGAGGATCCAGCCAGGCTGCACCTGCCTTCCCAGGCATGCTCAAACACAGCCTAGGATTGCACATCTTCAAGGGAGAGCAGGGTGGGGTTCCTTCAAATGACAGAACCTCCTGCAAGGAGGAAGCTTCAAGCTGTAACTTGCAAAATATGTACTGTAAAAATCCAGCCATCAGAACACGGAAGATCTATGCAGAGACCTGCAACTAATCACGCAAAAACCTGAAAGGAGCTGCTCTTTGTATTAAGCATGTGCAGTGCAGTTCTCAAGAAATGCTGTCATCAGTTCTAGCATGAGGAAAGACAGGTACAAAAGAGCATGAGAATTTCTGCATTGCTTCCTGGTATTTAACTGTCACAGAAGCCACTAGACGTTCTATCAAGGCTGCTGACTAATTAATCTATCTTAGGCTGTGGGTCCTTGTTAGCACAATGTGACTAGATGTCCACAGAGCACACAACTGATACTATCCTTGATGCCTGCACCTCTTGCTGCCTCCCCTCCAGCAGAAATGGTGCAGTGAGCACAGCTGAATGAGTACAGTTGGATGAACAGAAAAGTTGACTGCTGGAAGGGAGTGGGAAGAGCTGGGGGTTGGAGTAAGAGAACCACTCAAAACAACAGCAAATGTTTGCCGAAAATGAGTATATACACTTAGCAAGGTACAGCTCTTGAAAGGCTGCATCTTTTTGATAAGATACACAGCATAATCTTTCATTGCAGGAGATGGGATACAATAAATGTGCCAACTGGCCCTTCTTATCAACGCAGTCTGAGTTCTTCAGGGAGGAATTATCTTTACATGTAACAGGGAGTCAAGAACATCAACAATACTTGAGCAAGTAATAAAAAATACTCCAAAATTTACTGCTGCAGGAAGACAAGAGCTCTTTCAGTTGTTTTAATCCCAGATGTTTTGTACTTTGTCTTTTTATTTTACTGAAACCATTTATAGATACTGAGAGAGTTCTAAGAGAAAATGTCTAGCATATCTTGCTAGATCAAATAAACTTTCAACATCTACAAGTCAGTGGCCTATATTTTCCAGTAGCAGACCAGATATTCAGGCTTCCCACTCCCTCCCTAATTCTGCCCCTAGCTCTTACACACATCAAACCTACAAAAGTGTATTGTCCTTACTCCAACAGTGTGCCAGTCTGGACATGTTCAAATGAAAACCTGAGCTACACTATGATCTTGTCTCTTGTTGCCATGATGTGTGCAGTGAACAGTAAGATTGCCTCAGATAATCCGGAATACAGCAATTCAAAACAACCCTGTCCCGTCTTTGATTTGGATGTGGTGTGCTTTCCATCATAGCCAAAGGGGAGTTCCTACCTCTCACACACAGCAGTGCACTCTCCTTCACCCCAGCCCTCTATATGTTGCATCAGCAAGAACAGCAACAGCCTCCAGCCTTGGAGCTATCAGAGTGAAGGACACACGCTACAGGCAACTGGCCTGGCACCGAACGTTGTTGTTCCCAAACACCTGTGTCACACAAGTGCTTTTCAGTTCAGCTGCACAGTTGTTGTAACAACATGCTTTTATTCCAGAGGAAGGGAGACTAGCATTTGTGGGAGTAACCAAGGGCCACGGTCTCCCTTGTTCTGATAGGCGTTTGCTTTGTGACCCTCCTGGCCCAAACACTTGAGATTACCCATCTGGAAAATGGATAAACTAATGTGGTAACTTGAGGAGTAGCTTCACTCTTTCCTAGGCGCAGTTCTCAAATATGGTTAGCAAAGTCCCAGGCAGCTTTGTGTAAAAAGCGCTTGCTTAAGGAAGGGCAAAAATCTGCCTTGGCTTCAAAACAGACTCGGGGCTGTCCCCCCTGGAGATGCCCCCTACGCCTCGCTAGTTCGGCAGCCCAGAAGCAGAAGCAGGCTGCTAAATCAGTGGTTTGCCGGAGGAGCGAGCGGAGGCTTGCAGCAGCATGGCTGCTTTCTCTGCACATTCCTCTGGTGACGCTGCTTATTACCCAGCATGCAGATAACCCTGAGTCAAGGCTTTGGTATGAGCGGCGCTGCCAGGAGCTGCGTGCTTGGAATAGAGGGTTACAGTTTAAACCGAGGTGAAGTGCCGTCCCCAGCCAGCTGCACCCTGCCTGCCTCTCCTACTCGGCTGGAGCCAGCCACCCCTTCACCTATTTGCAGAAAAGGAGCTTTCCAGTCCCTCCTCTCCACCCCATCGCTCACCCAGGGATCATTGCCATTGAGAAGCTCCCAGTCTAATAGTAATCCCGACGAATTTAGCTGCTGCTAATAAATCCCACCCTCTGCCCCTCCCAACCTGCCTCCATGCAAATCCATTTGTAGGTTACTTGAACAATAGCGGAGCTGTAATCAGCCCTCCCCTCTGGCAGCCTGCAGGGAGGGAGGGGAGGAGGATGATGACAGTGGGGAATTCTGCTCGGCTCCTTGAAGCTGCACAGACATGTTTCATGTCCCCATTCCCATCCCCTGCGCAGAGGCGGGCAGGCAGGAGGGCAGGCGGACAGGCAGGCAATCACATGGCTGTCTAGGTCGGCCCAACCCAGCGGCAATTGCATGCCCTGGCTACCCTCCCCAGCCCAGCCCGGTTTGGTTCAGTTCGGTTCAGTCCCTGCCTAAGCTGCCGTGCCGCAGCAGTGCGGTGGAGTTGCCAGGCTCAGCCCCCACTCACTAAACGAAGTAAAGGGCCTTGCGCAGGCCAAAGAAAAAAAGAGAAAGATACCCCAGTGAAGCAGGCTTGAGGGGACGGCTAGCCTGGCACACCCAGTACTGCCGGGAGAGCAGTGCCAGCCAGAGAGAAAGGCGCAGCTCTCCATTATAGCACTCTTTGGGGACGGCAGAAAACCAGAGTCTTCTCGCTGTTAAAGCTGATCGTGTAGGAAGGGGGCGTTTTCCTGAAAATAAATTGCTATTTGCAGCAGTTCACATCTTAAAGGTTTCTTTGCAAAGGGTCATAAAAGCAGCAGCGAGTGCATATGGCCGAGCAGGGCTACGGGGGGGGCGGGGAAGGCTGTGTGCGGATGCCAAATCAGCTGAAACCTAAGAAGCTTGACCTTCCTCACCTCCACCCCTGCTCCCACCGCCTCCAAAAAACCTTACAAGGGCGCTTCGGGAAGGCAAGGCACACAGCAGCGAGGAGAACGCAGTCTCAGCCCGGCAACAGGCAGGGTCGTGTGGCTGTGTCAGTGAAGGCGGGGAGAGGACACTTCAGGGTAGCTGCATCCACTCTCAGCAACACAGACTTATACCAGCATGGTTCATTGCATCGAGCCAAGAAGTCAGACCTTGGAATCCTGAACCTACCTAGCCCCAGGTAGCTCAGCCAGTCCAACCAGTCACAGACTGTACTGGCCAGACAGACTTTTGGTGAGCATCCTCCCCCTCCCATTCACATGTCTAACTGCTCCCTTCTGCTGTTCACTCTACAGTTCCCTGAATGGCTGAAGGAGAGTGGGTTTGCTGTCAGAAACTTGAAATGACATGTAATTTCCCATGTTTCTTCTCACGGAGTCAGGCAAGCCCATTCCCAGGGAGAAGAACTGGATTCCTGCAGAGCCTCCCAGTCAGGGGTGGCAGCATGGGGCTGGGCTGCCCTGTGGCAAACACGTGGAGACAGAGATGTTTGTCTGGCTCATCAGAGGAGCCCTGTGGTAGCCTCACTCAGTGCACACACACCTAATTCTTCTTTTAAGACATATGTCTGCAAAAAGACCTTGTATGCCGTTCTTTTCACATCACCCTATCAGCAGAGGCATTCCCCTTCTCAAGCTGCATTAGAGGTTTTAGGGCAGGGGCTGAAACAACAAAAGCTTGGTACATGGTTTTCAGACACTTTGAAGATAAACCCAGCAGCGCGTGTTTCTATACAGGAGGGTATAACCGTGCCCTCTGCGTCTTCTGGGGGATGGTTGTAAGGACAGCTCTGTAGGTACAGAGCTATGTTTTGGGTAGAAAATGCATGCTGTAATGGATTCTGATGGCTGAACGCCAAGGGGGAAGCTGTTCTGCTTCAAGAATAGCCTTACAAGAGTCAGCACTACAGTGACAGTTCAGTACTCTGCTGCAGATCTACAGGATGTGTCACTTTGGCAGAGAAAGAGGCTGCTAATGCACAACACAATCCATCCTACAATGAATGGAGAATGACTGCATACTGAAAAAAAAATAAAAAGAAGAAAGAAAATGGCAAGTCCCAGGGAAAAGGGAAGCTGCAAGGCAACTACTGCATAGTAAGCTGGGAACCTGAGAGCTCTGAGGACAAAGCCCTTTCCCTTGAGGGGAAGAAAATCTCAGCTCACAAGACACATAAAGAAGCAGACAACCCTTTTTCCAGTGACTGCTGCAGCCCGGCAAAGCTGTGCTGGCAGCCAGCCTATTTGAAGAGATTGCAGTTTCAAAACAATGTTAGTCCTGACTAGTTCGGGGAGGCGAGCATGCTCATATGCACAACATTGCTAAGCAAATAAAAAGATAACAAGATTTGTATTAAATTACACCAGTTACCATTGGTAAACTCAAGCTCCTGTTAGAACTGTGTAGTATTTCCCCCAAATGGACATAGCAGCTCTTCATTGCACAAACATATCTATCTCCAACTCACACACAGCTGCCAATGCTTAAAAAACAAACATCCAGTGACACACATGTTCTAACCCATTTCTAAGAAAATAGGCTACAAGGCTATTAAAAGAAATGTCAAGAATAATCTAACTGGAAAAAAAAAAAAAAAAAACCAGAAACCAAAACACAACAACCCTCCCTGGGAAAATAAACCATTTAAATACTTCCCCATCACAAGAAGGAATGAAAGCACAATAAATGACCACCTGGACAAATAAATTAACTTACACCATTTATTCAAGCAAACATTGGGCTGTACCTTAAATAACTGGCAAGTATGGGGGATGGGAGCATTACTGTAAAATACAGAAATCAGCTGAATCTCTGTACATGAGACTCACTCGGCAGCTCCCTTTTCCTCCTCGAAAAAAGGTTACAACTTGTTTGTCAGCTGTGGACATCTTCAGAAAGAGAAGAACCTATGGAGTGGGTTCAAAGAAATGCTGGCTAATATGCCCAGACTGGCTGCTTAATGAGCCAGAGTAAAAGAAAAGGTCACATGGTTACAAAAAACCTCCATACAACAAACGCCCCGTAGCTATGGTTAACTTTAATTAACTGCAGTATTACAATTCACTTCAAGCTTATTTTCCACCTATGTCTACTGCACCTTACCTTTCCTTTGCCTGCTAAAAATCAAACTGATTAGTCTCATAAGTGGGCTTATGTTCCAAAAAATAAGAGCTTTTCAAAAATGATCTGAAATTTTAAAAATCCACCAAATGGGTCTCTTTCTAGCCATAACTACCGATGAATGATTTCAAGATTACAGGAGTGGTTCTGTTTATATAAATCAGGGTATTCACGCTTCTGTGACATAATTAAATGTTGAAAAGCCAGTAGTTCTTCTCTTTTAATGGCAGTTGCAATTCACACATGAATATTACTTCTCCTTAAGTTTAAACTTGAATTTAACCATGTGTACAATTTTTTTTCTGCCAGTCATGAGCTTACAATGTTAGTCCCCCTGTCTCACAATTTAAAAATAAACTGCTGTGTGAGAAATGCATGCTTAGAAATAACTGAAAATAGGATCTGTACAGAACCATACTCTAAAAAACATGTAAGTTGTAGCCAACAATTAACTCAAATCATAAAGGTTGACTTCAAGAATTAACTCAAAACATTCTCTTTCTGCATTACTTCTTTGATCCATTACATAAGAACAATATGTTTGGAGATTTTTAAGCACTGATATATCACTTGGCAGAAAAAAAAATAAATATATATATACACACACACAAAGTCATTGTCTGAAATCACAGATATAGTGATGCCAAATACTAAATCTCAAAACATAACAAACCCCCACCCCCTCCCCGCACACATGAAACAGCCAGAGTGTGTATCTATACAAGACAGCAAAGATCTGTAGGCACACTAAGCATATAGTCTCAAGGCTTCTACCATCCTTCCCACCAGGAATACCAATCAAGTATGTATTAAGACCGAGCAGATACCAAATGCCATCCAGACTTTCCTTTACATAACTATGGGGCTTTGGCAGGTGGGGATCCTTGCTATTCAATAAAAATAAGAGCCCATAACCTATGATACTGTTGCATTTGGAACAGCTATACGTTCTGCTGGTCAAACTGCAGAGGATTTCTGCAGTGTTGCTGGTTTTGTTTCAGGTTTTCCCCTCTTTCCTCCATTTGCCTCACCGGGAAGGACAAAGTTCACATTCGGTTTGTTTGCATTTTCTAGCTAGCATGAGGCCTGTGTATTTACTTTGCCTGTTGATCACTTAACAGGTATTACTCTGCTCCCTATCTCCAGAAAATGCCAATGTCACACAGAATAGTTACAAAGAGTCACAGATAATCATTGCCAAAAAGAAAGCATTCACTTCAGTGCTTAAAGGAAGCTTCCTTGCCTGAAAACACAATAAAGCCCCTGAACTGTTCATCAATTCAAGTTATGAAAAGCCAGTGCCTAAATGGGGTAGCAACCCACCAGCTGCAACACCAACTGCAGAAGCTGTTATTTCACGCTACCCTTTTTTGTGCCGTGTTCAGCTAGAGTCCTGCCTTACCATGAGTTTATGGCTAATGTCAAACTTTGACAACCACTCTTAAAATAATCTAAAATTATTAACCATGTGATGCTGGGTTTTTTTGGTTTTTTGCATTTTTTTGTGAAAAGAGGGCTTCGTTTTAAATCTCAAGCCTTATTAAATTGCGCAGGCAATGTATGCATCCTGTATTGCAAACAGCTTGCAGCTGGAGAGCTGGTGGGGGGGAGGAGAAGGGAGGAGGAAATGAGATGCAGGAACAGTAAATAGAAAATGCTTAGTCAGCAACCGTTACTGCAACATTAAAGGTGAAATGTAAATAGGCACAGTGCCAAGATTTAAGTAAGTTTGATAACACCATCAACATCATCATCTTACTACATATAAGTGAAAATGTGCATACAAGTGCCACAATTATCACAACGAACTGCAGACTCTTGGTATAATGGAGACCTTTAAAAAGGCAACATGGCTTGAGCATACTGCCTAACCTTTGAGAAAAATAAAACTTGCTACTCAAGAAGTATTAATATCAATTGAATTTATTACAATTTACTAAGCTCCAAGGCACATTACAGTGTTCTGTTAACTACAGAAATGTATAAAGGACAAACAGAGCATGTTTCTCATGTACAGCATTTTGCTCTACTGTTCAAAAGCATCCGTGCATCAATAAAAGCAAAAACAAAAAACACATGAAGATTAAAAACGTTCAGATCAATAGAAACAAACTGAAACATTTTCCTTACAAACTTGCAACAAAAAACACCCTCCCCCCAGAGCCACCCCACCGTTTTGCAACAAAAAAACAAAAAGGAAAAAAAAATAAAGTGAAAGACTAACACTCAGGGCTTGTAAAACGTAAGCTGTCACCATTTTTGTAGCAATTTTTTAGGCATCAACACTGGCCTTGGCAAAAAAAAAAATTTTTTGTCTTTTTTTGTGTTTTTCTTCTTCTTTCAGAGAAGTGCATACATTTACAAAAATACACACCAGCAGCAGGTAATCGCTAAGGGCTATTAACTTTGTACCTAGCCAACACACTGCCAAAGAAATGAGAACAGGTATTATGTAGTAACCAAACAATATTATATTCTGTTTAACAAAAACCAGCTCTATCCTTCAAATGAAGAAGAGTACATACCTTTGTTTCAAAATATAGAAACATACGACGAAAATAATGTCTATACATAAGACTAACTTTTGCAGTTTGTTATATTCACAATTCTACATCTTCAGGAGTCTGAAGGGATTGGATTTCTTACTCAAGGGTCTCTCTCCTTTTTCACTTTAACGTCCCCAGCTAAAATGGTCGCGATCTCGCCCTGCATAAATGCCCAAGGCACATTGGAACCGACTAGGGGGCATTTCTCTCCACTGGGGCAGTAGACTTCGCCAGTCGCCCCTTGGGCCTTGATGCTCTCTCTGGAACAAGGGAAGCAGAACTTGTGGCTGGGCACAGAGGGGCACTGAACAAAGTGGGTGTCCTCCAAGCGTTCGTGGCAAATGGTGCAGCACAGGGGCCCACTGTTGGCCATGGGGGAGTCCGGAATGTTTTGGGGGTGCACTTGGTCCATGGCGGGGTGGGTGCTGGGGGGAGGAGGGGCCACTTGCAGGTTCATGTCCCCGTTGCGGGAGGCCAGGCGGCGCTGGCCCGGCACCGAGGCCGGCGACACGGGGCTGCTGCTGTTCCTGCGGGTGGACGTGGTGGAGTGCACCGAGCTGCCGTCCTTGGGCGAGTGGGCATTGCCCAGTGTGTCGGCCACCGACATGAGCGCGGCCATGGGGGACTGTCCGTTCTGGGGGGCGGACTCGGGTGG
>VZTG01010346.1:1324015-1335795 GCA_013397845.1 Melanocharis versteri
AGGGTGGGAGGGAGGGAGGAAGTGAGAAGGAAAGACCTCCTTCTCCCCACTCAGTCCCTTCAGACTTCTCTTCTAGCTCAGGGTCTCCCAACATAATTAAAAGGGCATTCTCTTTATTCCCCCCACTATCCCCACATATAGTTTTCAGATGCCGTGGAAATGAATTAATTTACCACTGGATGTTGTAGCATGCCCGATGTCTTTAGCTCTCATTAACATCAGTGGACAGCTAGCAGGATTAGACCCATTATGTGCACTCCATGTGTGGTTAATGTGAGTAAAAAGAATGAACAGTGTGATATAAGACTGCATGTTTAAGAGCAATCTGAGTGATGATGCAAGTTCTGAGAGTGAATCTCGGCTTGTCCTAGTTCCCAAGATTAAAATAAACACACCCTTGAGCTATGCACAGTTTGAGTGTGTGTATGGATGAGTGTGCATATCTACTTCTGTAAAGGTGTAGAGAAAAATATAGGCAGCAAATATTTTAGTCAGAATTTATACTCCTTTCCTTATGTTGTCTTTCTCTTTTTTTCACATTATTTCTCTCCATCTCTGCTACGGCAATAGATTTGTCTTCCCTAAAGACATTTTGCTGCAGTCCAGTAAACTGAATTCTGTTTAACCAAGGCGAAGTCTGAGCATGACATCATAGCAGGGAACAATGGAGTGCATCACTGCTCTCCCTGACCATGCTGCAAACTTCGGGGCAGCATTTAAAAAGATCAATATGAGCATGTGTCTATGTTTACAGGCACATGTAAAATGCAACATGCATTCAGATAGTGGCATAAAACAGGAAAGACAAAGCACTGGCGGAATTTTGTTTGTATACTCAAGTGTTAGCAGTCTGAGAGCTTTGTTCAAACCTGGGGGAAAAAGGTCAACCACCCCCCATGTGAACAAATCCTCCCTTCCTTCTCTAAACATGGTTCTCCGCCTTTCAGAACTGTATACTCGTATCTTTCCAATATATGTGAACAGTGGCACATGAAATGAAACATTAAAACAGAATTTCAAGCCATATTCGACAGATCATCTGGTTAACCACCTGCTGGTTAACCTGTAGCTTTTTAAAATAAACATCACCACTCTTACTTATTTGACTTTCACTGCACTTTGGTTTTACTTATTTTTTTAATGTATTCAGTTTTAAAGCTTTTTGGTTGTGAATGTGCTAATCAAAGATTTGAATGAAGAAAGTAGTCATTTGAAAAACATACAAGAGAGAATTTTTAAGGAGTAACAGAGAAATACACACTATAAGTGTGTGTGCACACATACCCACACCCCCCCTTTACCTTTTCTGAATTCTCTTATGTTTTCATTTTCAAGCAAATTAAAGCATATGTGATTCTGAGTTTTGTATCTGACATCAAATCCTGCTGGTTAAAACAATCAGCATATTCAAATCAAGATAAAAGCTACTTGTATACATTTACGAAGCAATTTCAAAATTACAAACAAGGCTGTATTTCACAAACCTTTGCACCACAATGAGATAGGCCAAAGGAAATATTTCTTCCTGATTGCTTGGGATTTTTTTTTTTTAATAAATAAATGTGAAGTTTACTGTAATTCTACTGTAATATCTTTACCTGATTCTCTCTGGGTTCTTGCCTATGGTTGTCATGGTAATTTGATAATTCTGGCTTGTTCTCTACACATTCTGTTTGTCTCACTGGATTTCCTGATTATTCAGAAAACTGTTTTAAAAAACCCTCCGGTCTCTCTCCCTCTGCCCCCATTCTGGGCTCAATCCTGCTTTTTTCCTTCCTTTAGCATAGAGGAATGTGTACTATTTTGCTACAAATCTGCTAGGGTGAAATTGTTTGCTCCACTTACCTGAAAATGGAGATAATGAGATAAGCATACATACTAGAGCTCTTCTTAAATTACCTTCCATAGTCTCTGATAGGGGATAGAGAGGAAATATGGAAAGAAAACTGCATATAGATTTCTTCTAAAGTACTTGGATCTTAATCCTATAGATATTATTTAGGGTTTAACTGCTGCATTTCTGACAGCAGAAACATGTATTTAACTGTTGCCTTTTCAAATGTGACAGACACATTTGTACCTAGAGCGAGAGTCAGAATATATTCTCCCTATATGACAGAGTAGAAGCAATATTTTTATTCAGGGGTTCAGGTGACAATTTATGCCAAAGGAAATAAACTGATCATGCTTTGAATGCACCAGTGGAACTCAAAGAAAAATGCACACTGCTAAGTAATATTTAGCTCGGGTGTGTAGTTACAAAAGGTTTATGTCATTGATATGTGCATATTTTAAAAGCACTCAGTGTTAAAATATGTATACAAAATATATACATACATATTATAGAAGTATACATTATATATATGTATGAAGGTACATAAAATTGCTTTTTTGGAGGCAGGGGTTCTTCGGTTCTTCCCCAGACAGTACAGGATTTTGTGATAAATGCATGGAGTACCATTTGTACCTATGGTTACTTCAAATAATTTGCTTGAATATTTCATCTCATGTTATTACCTTTCATAGTCCTTGTACATTTAGCCTCTACACTCTTCAAGAAAGGGTATGTATTTTATTTTGCTGGTCAATACCTCATACAACTACAACCTGAAATCATAAGAATCTCAAAGAATTGTTCCAAGGCAAGTAATTCACCATGATTATGAGTCATACCTGAAACTATGGTCCAATTTATCACAATTTTCACCCAGTAATTTCCACTATTCACTGTCTTTACAATGTATCAATGGAATCTGCAATCCTTCTGAATTAAAAGTATCTGTATCAACTAAAAGTACCTGTATCAATGAAATCTACAAATTCTTCTCTGCGGCCTCTTTTGCTTACTTCTTCTTCTCTTTCTTGTACTGTAAAGCACATTTGGGATTTCTTACTGAGTCCTTTTGATGGCAACATGCTGTGGAATCTGCTAAACTCAGTAAGCAGCCCAGCTGTGACAGCCCCTGTCCCAATCTATTGTCATAATCTAGGACATCAGTGACATCATCTGGCAGTGTCTGACATCACCCTGTGGATCACAAGACTAGTAAAGGTTACTGTTGGTGTCACAGGTTGTATTTGTCATGTGACTGCAATGTTCACACTAGATTTTAACTGTGAAAATGCTGCTAAAATAACCCCTTGTACCTATAAATTTATTTGGATTTTTTTCAACTGTACAAATCTTATCTTCTCGCTTTAATTTTCAAATTTTCATTGTCAGTAAAATAAAAATGACATATTTTTTCCAATTCCTATGTAGTGCAATAAAGCAGCAATGAACACGTTTTCTCTTACGTGCTAAAAACCACATATCTCTGCTACTCAGCAAAAAAGGTTTCATTAAATCACATGTAGAACATCTAATGTTAAGATGTTCTTAAATTTACTTTAAATTCCTATTTATTCTTGTATTTCTACAATGTAGACACTGCAGAAACTCAAAAGACCA
The DNA here is from genome assembly GCA_013397845.1 of Melanocharis versteri. NCBI lineage: Eukaryota > Metazoa > Chordata > Aves > Passeriformes > Melanocharitidae > Melanocharis > Melanocharis versteri. The sequence continues at coordinate 1,327,467 of VZTG01010346.1, forward strand.
TACACTTCATACTTAGCACAAAAATTATGCCCTCTCTTTTCTGAGAAGAAGACTGAGCAGGGAAATGGTCTATTTTAAATTCTGCTAACACCTAATTATTTTTATGAAACATATACAGTAGCATTTATTATTTGAGCGATCATTAATATTTACAAAGAAATTACAGTATTGAAAGCAACCTGCATGTTGATGCTTTTTTCTTTTCCTAGAATGTTGTTTGTTTACATACCTGCTAATTGTTGAAATTCAGTAATCTGGAGTGATCTTACTTTTATTTGTGTAAATTAGTAAAGTCTTGCTGCACAAATTATCAAGGCTTTGCCACACAATTGTACTAGGCTCAGCTATTTCATTTAAAGTCAGTGTGCTCCAGTCCAATTTTTTATTACTGTTATCTTTAGTTCTGTGAAGCCTTGGAATATTTCCCAGTCTGCATCTACAGAAAGTTTCCCAGGAAAATGTATAAAGAGCCTGTGTTCTGCTTTACTCTGCAGTGCCTATGTGCTTTTGGTGAGCTAGGTCTTTGAAGACCCAGCCCATGCATGGAGTCCAGTCAAGCTGAAAAATTTAGCAATTGAGATTATTTTACAATCCGAAATCTCTTTTAAACAAAGGTGTGGCTTAGCAGGACTGGCTGCTTTTGACCTCTTTCAGACTCTTATTATTGCAGCTGCTATGATGTAAGGCTGAGTATGGTAGAGCTAAAGTAGCTGAGGCTCAGGCAGAAATGCTGAGAACAGCTGTTTTACTGTAAACATTAACAAGGGTTTAACTTCATTTGCAAGCTGGGAGCATTCACAGTTTCTGCACAAATAATACTTCGGGAATTTGTTCTAGATGTTCACAGTACACAAAAAAAATTATCCCTTCTATACATTACTGCAGCTTTGAATGAAGCAAATTCTCTGCAGAGAGATGCATTCCATTAAAATCAACAGGGAATTTTTCACATTAATACACAGCTTCACACAGACGATACAGATACACACACAGGGAAAGAAGCAATATTTATCTGCTTTAGCTATTTCTAAAGCTCCTATCACATTAGTATCTAAGTGCCAATTAGATACCAAAAATACTCAGTTGTAGCAGACACTGATGTCTGCTGATTATTACAGAGCTACAAACAGAATTCTATCCAAGAGGACAGAGAGGGATTTGAATGCTTTCCCCTTAGCTTGCTGCTGCAATTCATGGATGTTAGGAAACAAATTTCAGACCTCATTTCCTCCATTACATTCTCGAGGCTGCATTATTCTGAAGCAAATGAAAAATCTCAGACAAAGTGACCTTTGCAGGGAGCAAGGGACATTCACTGACATCACATGCATCTGCATATGCACACACAGGCATATGGGCCAGATCCTCCAGACACTGAAAGCTGGTTTTTTGCCACGTTATCAATGCAATGGAGTCTGTGAGGCAGCTCAGCCAGCTACTTGCGCATCAGCCAGTGCAGATATGACAAAGCCTCAGCTGGTTTGCAGCCACTGCAGGGACTGCAACGGCTCTTCCTTTCCTGAGTCCTTGTGAAAGACATACAGTTTAGAAATGGCTGGGCCAAGCCAATTCTCATGGATTACCAGTTACCAGAGTAGTTTCTTGGGCATGGTGGTAGCCCCTGTAAAATTCAGTAGCTCTGCTGGTGTTACAGTTTACACGAGGGACCACACTGGCAGGGAGACAGTCCTAGGATGATGCAAGGATGGCTTAAAGCTGCATTTTCACCACCCTCTCTGAAGCCTGCCAAGAACTGCTTGGCCAAAGCTTGGAGCCTGGGCAACAGTCCCTACTTACAGACTCCTAGAAACTCCCCATATTAAATATAAATCTATATAAATCTTCACTATCTTCTTCATTTGCTACTATTACAGTTCACAGCTAAGTAGCATAAACTCTGCTCAGCCCTTTGATAAAAGACCAAGGCAAACTTGGAATCCAGAAAGGCTTGCTAAAATTCATCACTTCATCCTAGAGCTGTGCCCATGCTGTTGGATGTGGAACCCTTCAAATGAGAAATAAAATTAACCAATTGGCCATATGACCTTTTTAATATTCCCAGGACGCTTCCCACAAATCTGGAAGTATTGAATTTAGTATGTCTCTAAAATTCAAAGCTAGTTAACCATATTCTGTTCTTAAGCTGTTCGTGTTTATGCAGGATAAGGGGACGTTTTTGGTGTCTGTCCTGTTTTATAGTGTTAATCTCTTGTGCGGTGAAACAGCTACTGTCTCCTCCTCCAGAGTGGCTGCGTTTCTTCAGATCATGATTTGTTTTTATATTTTGGGATGAAACAACATAACACTCTGTCTACCTGGTACAGCTGTAAATAATGCTTCTCTTGCATCCCTGCATATAGTGGAAAACAAAAATATTCTGTGTGCCATTTATTCTTGACCCCAGGTATCTTTAAATCTCCAATTAGAGTTTCACCAGCCATGTGTGACAATGGAGGCTTTGAAATGCATCTGGAAACATATCTCTCTTTTTTCCTTCCTCCCCTCTGACAGGATTTCAGACCTCTGGAACCACATCTGTTGTGAGTTACCTTTCCCTAGTCATACTTTTTATTGTACAAATGTTCAAAAAACTACTCAGTTGTTTGCCTAGATCTTGTAACCAAAACAAGGCCCCATCCTGTCCTCTTCCACTGCCCATGCCTATAATTTCTTCTCAAGCTGAATGCTGAATGGGGCTAAAGCCAGCATACTATTATGTTTGGAACCAGGTTCAACCCAGGAAAATGATACAAATGAACCTGGGAAATAAGCTGCAGCTTGAGAAAATAATAAAGCATGTTAGAGTGCTCATACGTAACTGGAGATGGAGGAATTGCTTCCAGAACAGGGACTGGAAAGGACATACTGGCACCTGCGTGATTTGTGAACCACTGAAGTCAAATTCTTTCCTCTGTGTCTTGGCAAGCCCAGTGATCAGATGAGATGCTGTGGCCTGGCCAAAAGAGAGACTGCTCTGGCACTACAGAAAACTCTTCTGTAGCCAATTTTTCCTGTGCTAGTAGCTCTTCTCACCACCTCAAAAATGCTTCCTGAAGCACCAGCCCAAGCTCACTTCCTGCAACTTGATGAAACATGTCACCACTACTAGAAACATTCAAACAAAGAGTGTGATGAGGCACCTTACAGCACTGGGCCAGCAAAGAATAACCCTGCCCAAGGCTGGCAGCACACATTCAGGATGCTTTATCAAGGCATGGTGATTCTGAAGGGCACTGAATGCTCTTTCCCAAAGCTTCCTGAGAAAACTAGGTCCAAAAGTTTTGGCGTTATATTGAAATTCTTATTAAACATCCCTGTAAGTTGAAACATTTGGTCTTGTTGTCTGTTCCCATTTACTAATCTCACCTAGAGCCCTTCTTGCCTACAAACGTGCCAGACACACACAGCTGTCCACCAGAAAGCAGATTAAACCAACAAATTGGGTAAACTCACAACACTAGCTCACAATGTTTTTCCTCTGTTAAAAACAGGACTATTAAGGTATTTAGAGACCTGAGAGAGGCTGACCTCTAAGCATACAATTCAATGCTATTGACTCTCAAGCCAAATTATAAATACATTTAAAAAGTTTCACCCATTCCTCGATTCGTCAGAAATAAAACCTCATTTCTTAAATGAGACACTGTATTTGAAAATCAATCTGACACTTCTGGCCCTCACTGCTGTCCTGCAACTCATATGTCACCACCATAGCCTACTTCCAAATGTTCTTCATGCCAGTGAGACACCTCTGGTCGTGAAGAACTGCACATATATCCCTTTCTAGTGCTCCCTTTCAGAATGCTGAACCAGTCAGGTTTAAGGAAATCACTGCAAAACTGTAGAAGTTTAGGTCAGAAACTGAACTCCCCAAAAGCCAATCAAATTGTGAACGTTCTAGTTAAAAAAAAGGGGAGGGGGATGGGTGGAGGAGGGAAAGATTCCTGTGATTTTCCCCAAACATTTTTCAAAGTCAGTTTTTCTCCAAATATAATCCAAAACTTCATCTGAAAGGGTGTGCATTTATTCCAATCCAGGCAGTCTTTGGGGGAAACACATAAAACACCAAACTGTATCACAAACATTTTTTATTAGAAAAACAACTGTAAGCTTGTTATCTGAAAATAGGCATAGTCAAGCTTCTGTAGTGGGAAAACGGCTGCATTCCCTAACAGGTCAAAACAAAAATGTACCCTAGTCAAAGATAAAGTCTGACCTGATTTTTGAAGCTTTTAATTTTAAAGCTATCCAGAAGAGCCAAAGGAATAATGGAGCACTTGTAAGAAGAAATAAAAAAAAAAATCAGTGGCAAATACACTGGGAAGGGAATTATGATGGAGACTCTGAATCTCTGAAACAGACTTTTGAGGTGATAGCCTGAGGATCAGGTCCAATATGGGAATTTGTTACCCAGAACTTCAACCCCACAGTGCCAAAGTGAAAGGTACTGGATCCCTAGAGGGGAGTTCAGAACCTCTTGTTCTGTGTCTAGATTTCCTATATAGAGCATGGGAAAAATTAGGCACCTCTGAGTACGGCATCCAAAACATCTGTTTCTGCATTTTATCCAGGGACTATTTATATGAAATATTTAAGAAGCAGTCCAGGAAGGGAATCTAAGGCTTCCTCTGTCAGATGGGTGCCTTAACCAGTACAGTCATGCTTTCTCTGACGCTTCCTCTACTCCCTGTGACCCCCCTTCCCTTTCTCTGGACCAATGAACTTAAGTTATTTTCTGCAGCATGGCACAGTTTCAATAGGAAGGGTGGAGAGTGCCTGCCTCCAAAACAGCTTGCAATCTGGTGGTCAGGCTGCTCTCTTGGGACGTGTGAGTCGGAGTCTCCTCACGCACAGAACATTCCTGTGCTCAGAGACAGGAAACAGCGAGGGTGCACTTGATAACTCACCTTTTTTTTTTTCTTTTTGTAAACTATAGCTGCTATGATACAGATAATAAAAGGAAATATTTAACAATAACCATGAGAATTACCAACACTTACAGACATCTTCAGTCTTCAAGATTCCAAAGCAAACAATGGACTACGCTGAAGCAACTTTGCCCTTTGGACTTAGCAGAAGCACCCAAGAATGCAGAAATGGGCTTTGCTGTACTTCTTAAAATGTTGTAATGTATGTTTTTTTGTGAGCTGGATCAACTCTGTAGGCTGAGTCAGAAGAAAATTCTGCTTGCACAGTATCCTTTTCTGTCCATTCTGTGAAGACTCACTAATACCATTTCAGCTTTAACCTTCTTCAGCTCCTTCTGCACTTCTTGAGCAAAAGTACAGCAGTTCTATTTAAGCACTGTGCAGGACCTCAGAGGGGTCTTACCCACAGGTATGTACATTTGAATCACATTGCTTCCTGTGAGTTTATCATCTCCTGGGGTATCATGCGAGCAAAAGTGCACAAGCTTAGGCTAGGAGGTGAAGAAAGCTACTTCAACTCGTTACTGGAAGTGCAAGAAAGAGCTTGAAGGAGGCAGAAAATAAAGCATGTTGGATTTTGTCCCAGACAGTAAGAATTAATAACCTGACTTCCATCAGTATACCATGGGATCTACCATAGCTACAGCTATGGCCAGTTGACTGCCAGGTTGTCGGTTTCACACAGATTTGACAGTTTTGCAGGTCAGGCCACTTTGAATCTACTTTAATTCCCATTATATTTAAACAAAAGAAAAAGAGGAGGAATTTCTCAGTCTGCACAGCACAGCTCCTGCTGGCAAAACTCCACAGAGCTCATAGAACAGTAGGAAGGGAACTTTCCAGAAAACTGATGGCTCTTTTTCCGGCCAAAGCAATGCTTGCTGCTCAGATAATGACAGCCAGTCAGTCCCAGGCTGTCTCTGTGCTGCAACCAGCCAGGAGTCTTAGCAGTGCAGGTCCTATTTCCAGGGCTACTCCACCATCCCTGCATCTCCTGTACTTACATGAGATGCAGTTATGATGGCCCCTTGTTGTGCCTTCAGTTGAGACAGCCTTTCTGTGCCAATTTGCTGTGCATTAGCAGACCTTGTATTCTGAAGGAACATGAGCCAAACCTATCTTAGTTTCTAGTTTTTTGACTCAGGAAGTTTATGTAGTGCAGGAAGTTATGGTTTCCCAAGTCCTTTCCATAAATAGTGTCTTTGGTGAGCATTTTGCTCCTCTATGACCCAATCGAATCATGGGCAGTTAGAATATAAATAACTTCACATCTGTATTTAACTGTTTTGCTGAATATGGGCCTAAGTCAGATGTATTTTAAGATAAAAAGATTCATAAAATTATGGATTGGGAACCTTTGTGCATACCTTAAAAAATTAAGAACTAGTGATATTTTTCTAATAGCTTCATCAACATTCTACACCAATTCCTTCTTTTTCCTTTTTAAATGTAGAGTATTTAAGACTTGTGAAATGTGTGCTTTTACTTCAGGGTTTGCTGTAATTTACGCTTTTGTATTTTTCTGCCATACAAACATATGTGGTTTTCAATGTTATGCATTAAGGATGATCCGTTTTGGCTATGATAAAGGAGGATCTCCTTTAAAAGACCTCCCTTTACCAGCAGAAAATCTCTAGCACATGGCGGGAGAAAAATGAATGTCACATATTCTGTGTCAGCCAAGATTACATCCTAAAACCTTAGCATGTATTCTTTTTTCCCCATTCACATGAATTCCTACTGCTATATCTTATTATGGCATTAAAGATTTAGAATAATTTAGGTGTTGAATACCACTCAGTTTGTCTCTCACAAGCAAACACACAGAGACACACATATGCAGTACTATATTCTCACCATTTGTAATTATGCGTCTTTATCATAATGATGGCTACACTGGGAAAACACATATTCTCATTGCATCTTTGTTAGACGTCATTTTATATACCTGGGCATGTGACATGGGCTGCACCCACTATTCCAACCTGAGGACCCTTTGAGAAGGCAAGATGTGCCCACACTCTCTGAGCATACACCGAACAAGCAGATAAGAACAACAGCACAAGAGCTATGCTCTGACTCTGCCTCCCAGCAGCAGAGCCCCTGCAGCGTGTGTTGGCTCTGACTCTTTGGCCTCACACGGCCCGTGTGTATACAAACAGGACTTCAGCCAGCACTGTCCATCATCTTCTGCTTTGCGACTTTCATACATACACATGGTGCCTCTTGCTGCAACTTCTGCTTCTGCTGCTATTGGTTTGGATGGGATCAGACTCTGAGGAACTAACCTAGACACAGTAGGATGGGACACAAGGGTTCTCAAGGACTAGAGTTTGGTGCTGCAGGACTCTCCCTCACCCTAGACAAAGGGAGACTGTTCTGTTCAGAACAGAACACCTCTGCTACTTATCATCTAGCTTACTCCTATAGCAGAGCCTATCAAATACACACCTCTCCAGCAAATAGAGGATGGGAGAAGATGAGCATGCAACAGGAGGACTACTTCACATTCTACTGAGAGAGGATGGACAGTGACTCCACCACTTTAGATAAGGAGTCACTCTGCGCAAACAATTGGAGTCCGACCAGCACAATGGTGGGCTTTATCCTCATGTCCATAAACACTGAGATCCGTTCACAAAGCCTGGATATTCCTGACTCGTGCAACCAGCTTTGCAGTGACAGAAAAATTAATTGTCAGCTGGTCAGCTCAGATGTGCTCAGGTCCACTATACCCAAATGGTGTTGCCCTGAGATCTGTCATGGTTTGACACTGGCCAAATGCCAGGCACCCACAAAAGCTGCTCACTCACCCTCCCCTGCTACAGCTGGAGAGAGGAGAGAAAAAATTAACAAAGGGTTCATGAGTCGAGATAAGGACCAGGACAAAACACTCCAAGGGCAAAACAGGCTCAACTTAGAGATACAAAGTGAGTTTATTACTCACAAAGCCAGAGGAGGATAATGAGAAGTAAAACAAGCCCTTAAAAACACCTTAAAACCACATTTTCTTCCTGCAACCCCTCCCTCCTTCCCACTGACAGCGCAGGGAGACAGGGGGTGGGGGTCTTGGATACTTTGTCACCCAAGGTTTGCTTCCACTGCTCAGGGAGAGGGAGTCCTCCCCCTGTGAGACCGTGGAGTCCCTCCCAGAGGAGACAGTTCTCTGTTAACTTTTCTGACACGGGCCCAACCTCCTGAGCAGCAGTTCTCCCAAAACTGCTGCAATGTGAGTCCCTCCCACGGGCACACAGTCCTCCCAAAACTGCTGTGACATGGGTCACTCTTCCACGGGGTGCAGTCCTCCAAGGACAGGCTGCCCCAGCCTGGAAGCAGGGGCCCTCTCTCTCCACAGGTCTCCCACTGGATCACAGCCTCCTCCAGGCATCCACCCACTCCGG
>VZTG01010346.1:1336162-1377181 GCA_013397845.1 Melanocharis versteri
CAGCCTCCTCCAGGCATCCACCCGCTCCGGCGTGGGCACCTCCCCCATGGGCTGCGGGTGGATCTCTGCATTCCCGTGGATCCCCATGAGCTGCGGGTGGATCTCTGCATTCCCTGTGGATCCCCACGGGCTGCAAGAGCACAGCTGCTTCACCATGGTCTTCACCACGTCCTGCAGGGGAATCTCAGCTCCCGAGCCTGGAGCACCTCCTCCCCATCCTTCACTGACCTTGGTGTCTCCATGTTGTTTCCCTCACATGTTCTCACCTCCTCCTCTTGTCTGGCTGGAATTAAAACTGTGCCACCACTTTTGTTTCGATTTCTTCTTAAATACGTAATCAGAGAGGCGTTACCATCATCTTTGATTGACCCAGCTTTGGCCAGCAGCATGTCCATCTTCAGAGCCATCAGGGACTGGCTCTGCTGGACATGGTGGAAGCTTCCAACAGCTTCTCACAGAAGCCACCTCTGTGGCCCACCCTCTGCTACCAAAAACCAGGCCGTGCAAAACCAACACAAGATCATAAGAGAGTTACCCAGAAAGTATGCTCAGAGGGAAAGGGGCCAAGGGATTAGCTAAATATACCTGGTGCAGAGGGCCTTCAACAAAGTTATTCAGAAGAGATTTCACTTCCCAACCTATAGAGCCTTGCTGAGTACAAGGAAGACTACAAGGACATCATGACACAATGTAAGCACTGAACATGAGATTCCTGTATTTTCTGCATTAGGATATTGATTACAGTTTGATCAGTGCTATCTATCTTGTGCTCTCCTGGTCATGCTGTCCTACCAGACAGGGAGGCAAACATGAGTATTTCATCAAGCACTAAACTCCTGATGGGTAGAGAATAAATGAGCTTTCGATCAACTCATCAAGGTTACCATGTCCTCCAAAACTTCTATACTGGGTCCCATGAGAGCCTTTTCATTCAGAATGGATGCCGTAAATAGAGTCCTACCTAGCAACATCTTAAAAGCACCAGGGGTAGGCAGTGAGTCTAGCTTCTTAATGGGGAGACAAGGCAGAGTTTATTTTGCCACAGAACTCACAGCGTGCTCAGAAAGTGCAAATATGTGAGTAAATGGCCACTACCAGTGGTCATTTCTCTTCTCCATTTCTTGTAGCCACTCTTTTCACTCCTTGATTTCCCTCATGACCCAGCCCTTCAGCCTCTCATGAGCGATGTCTTATCCCCCAGGAATGTCCATGGGCTTCAGCCCCTAAAAGGAAGCCAAAGGCTAATTAGTGTGATTTTCCAGTCACTGTGTTATGTGCATTTGGTAGGAGCTCCCTCCTACTATGCTAGAAAAGCTTTTCTCCTGTCAATGCAAGTGTTCCTCTGGGCACTGTAGGGAGTTTCTCCCTCTACACAAGATGCCTATTTTGGCACAAATACAAAGCTCAGGAAGGTGAGGGGAACATAACCTGAAGAAAGTGCCAGTACCTAAAAATTCTGAAAAACATAAGAGGCCACATTGTTGTAGGGCAGTATTCATTTTACAATTAGCTCATTACTTTGCAAAAAAGCCCAAAGAGAGCAATAAACTATTTATCCTCAGCAAACAAAGTAATTGAGGATTTGGGCACTAATAAGAATATAGCAGAAGGTTTGGGAGTCATGTAGAGGCTTATTAACATGACGAAAAGGGACAGAAATACCTTTACATTTTGCTATCTCTTCTCCCATCAATTCCTGCTTCTCACTGTCCACCAGCAAGACACCAAGTTTTGCAAGGAAGCATCTGCACTTGCAAGGCCAGAATGCTTGTCAGGGTATCTCTGGAGACCTGAAACTTGGTAATGTCTAGCACAGGTTGAATCTTTACTGTTTGCCTATAAACCAAAGCAAGTTTTTCCTGCCCCAAGACCTATTAGCTTCCCCTTTAGCAGAAAACCTTGGCATAAAATAAGCTGGTATTTTGTAAAGATGGGTGAGGGATGAGGAGATCAGCATGAAACAGGGGTTCATGGTATACAGATACACACAAAATAGAACATCTCTAATTTTTGCATAGTCTGGTAAACTATGCTCTTTCCTGGGTCAGGTAAAATATAATGTCCCAGATTAAGCCTAGTACTTCTCAAAAATATCAATAAATGTCCAGATCTTCCTCTTCAAACAACTATCACATTAACTGGCAGATAATCCATTTCTGATGTAGTAGTCCAGTGTTGATACAGCTAGAAAATTAATTATACTTCTAATTAGTGGGGATATATGGTAACTGTATTAAATTAGAGCTTCTGATCTAAGACAGAACACAAGTTAGTATTTTGTTCAACATTTAGAACTTTTGAAAATCTCACCTAATATGGGTGATAATACTGTATACTGCAACAGAGATTCCAATTAGCTTTTTACATAAAAAAGGGAGCTGCCACTGTATCTATTTTTAAAATTCAGTTATTTTAGTGTCTTTGAATAAATTGACAATAAAACACTTAATGATCAACAGCACTACATAAATGCTAGTGAACTACAGAAGATAGAAACTGATAGAAATAGCAAGATAAAATTATTCCATTTTACACTTGCCATATGTGGGTTTGTTTCCAGCCAACTACCAAAATAAGTAAATTGTTTTGTTATGAGACTATGTTTCATACAAAGGTCTTCAGAAATGTCACAGTTTATAGCGACTAAAAATGCTGAAAGAAGATGATCAAGATAAATTTTTCTGTTTTGAACGCCCTTGCTAACAAAATCTATTATACTGAATCCAAAAGCCCTTTAAAATATTATTCTGCAACAATTAGTCTGCTTAGTTTGTTTATTGACTTCCCTAAATACTGGCAGTGAAACAAAGCTGATCTCTTTCAGGGTTGTTTTCAATCAGTTGTGCTTTCTGAGTTCCATGTATTTATGTACATGTATCCCCCCCTATTACAGTCTCAGATCTTAATGGCTAAGTTTTGCATTTGTCAAGAGCTGGTTAAACAGAGTGCTAGTTACCTAACACTTGATGTTATGAGGCCTCCGTTTAGTTACTTGTAACTGCCAAGCTAGTCATTTGAATTTAAATTTTCTGTGCCATTGCACCTCAGGCTGATACATTTTACAATCTCAGCATAGATGTCTCTGTCTTTTCTGATTAATAACTTACAGACAGTGATATTGTTTTGTCAATGCTAAAAAATTCTTACACTTGTTCACAGAAGGTTCAGTACCCTGATGCTTCAGAACTGCACACCAAATGCTAGAGTAGCCCTGGTAGAGAGAAATTTTCTTACGTTTCCTAGGTAATTTGTGCTGGTAAGGTGGAAAATAACCTGACATAACAAAGTCTACAATGGCTAGCTGTGTATACTCAGTACATACTAGAGATTTATACATAAAAATACATAAATTTGTTGACCATTTCGTCCATACTGAGTATATCCTACTAAAGGCTGAGCTGGGCTGATGGGGAGCTCCTTTCCAAATACAGGAGACAGACCTTAGAGAGTTAGAGCAGAGGGTCTGTAGCCATTAGGCACTTACGGTACCAGGACATGGCTTCCCGAGTTCCATCATTCCTCAGATGTCAGCAAATAGCCATGAAATCCCTTTGCAAATTGGTTGTCTCATTTTGCCTTTAGAGGCTGGTTGTAATAAAGTATAGCTGCCTGTTGTTAAGGTCAGTTAGCTCAAATGGTAAAGGTCTGCATAAGCATATCTAAGTTCCAGCTCTACTAATGACCCGTATGAAACTTACTGTAGTTCTGCATGAGGGAATTAACACAGGTTATTACACATAAAGAGATTATATTAAAAGAATATTATGGCTGCAAAGTCAAACAACTCAAAATTTAAAATACTAAAATTCACATTGCCATGAAATCTTAATTCATTCTTTTCCTGTTGTTCACACAGAGCACAAGATGAGCAACATGGTCAAAACTGGGGGTACAATCAAGGCCCAGGAAATCAGCTGCATTATTTACCTTGTACTTGGCAGAGGATGCTTACTTAATTGTTGCGCTGAAGAGGACTATGCAGCCTAAAAATAAGGACAATTATATCATTTTTAAAATCAGCCATTCATATACCATGCAAATATTTTGAAAAATAAAACCTAGTTTCATGAGTGATGCAAATCTTGTCATCATCAAAAGTGCTTCATGATGCGTGAATTTAGGGCTTTTCTTTGCCTGTGTTTATCTCAAAGAGATAGAAAATTACTTCATGTTTCTAGGAGTGTGTGACTGGTACACCCTGCTCAAGACTCCTGATAATATGGTTAGCATACCTAGCACAATTTTATGAGGCAAAGTCGTTCTCTGTGGCAGAGCAAGTTGTGTATGAATTCCCTTTTCCCCTCATTATCAGGCCCTGAAGGTCCTGTGAACCAAGTACACAAAGCAAACAGATTTCTTCTTCCGTCTTTGCCAGTATCAAGATTCCTGGGCACCAGGCTGATTACTTCCTTCCTTACTGGCCTGGAAGGTCCCAGGACCCAGACATTGTCACAGGACAGGGAAGCCTAACAGCACACAGAGCATTGTCTACAAAATCAAGCAGTTGCAGGTCCTAAGTGGGGAACTTGGACAAGAACTGCTGATAGACAGGGAGACCCGTGACCCTCCCATGGCCAAGGATGTCTCCACGGGCATTTGCTGCCTCTGAGGATTAAGTGACTTGGATTCTTTATATGATTTTTGAGTTTAGGTTATACTGTTTATATTGACACAGCAAAAAGTGTATTAAGATCTGGTCTGATCTGCAGAGGGTCTAGGTGATTAGAAAGGATAAGTTAAGTTAGGGTTTAGGTGATTTGAAATTGTAAATTGTATTATAAATTCTGTATTAAGCTATTTATAAATTTTACTACATTGATTCTGCTTGTAGAAATCCTGTGTGATCCTAATAATAAATTCTGTGCTACACTAGTCATAATATCATATTGAGAAAAGTTTTAATTGTAACTACAGTTTAGTGCCGTCATCACTCTGCCAAGGGTCCCTAAAAGAATCTGTCTGTCCCTTTAGTGTGTGACAGCGTTTTAGTTCCATCAAAATTAGTAATGAATTATAATTATTGTGCTATGTAAACAATCAGCTTCCTCCCCAAACAGAAGCTGAACTGTGAAATAAACTGTAAATTCACAATAGAAGAAGGTGCAGATGCTAGGTTATACATACACTGCACACACAGCAGCTTAAACCCTGGAAATTTCAGCTCTAACCTGTAGTGACTTGGGCTTCATTTCCACCATTCTTGGTGTCACTTCTCCTTGATGGAATTATAACTTTCACTTACAGTGGTGATTATTGATTTTACACAAGTCTGCATGCAAATAATTAAACTGATAATTCTGGCTTATATATGATTGATGAACATTAAAACCCAGCACCTCCTGAAGCTTGGAAATGTTTCTCTCTTAGTGACGTTACAATTGATCTTGAATTGGTCATCTGAAGTTTGACTCCATAATTTCTTTAATGTTGTTTTCATCTTACTCACTATTGAACAGACTAGCTGTTCACAGATTATCACAGTAAATTTTTCAAAATCAAAATCCTGAGTTCTTCTTCTGATAAAACGGGCAGTCTTTGAAAGAACCCACTGTCTTCCAATAAAAAATGTACATATTGAAACAGCTCATTTTATTTGCCTGACCCCCAAGGATTAGGTACCTTAGCTTTCTGTACTGTGCCAGCAGAAAATTAAATGCCCCAATCAGAATCTCAAAAAGGATTAGTGGTGAGCTGCACAAAGATGCATAATGGTAGAGAACTGTGAAATGCTCTTGAACCCAGGACTTGGATCTTAAAGGTGAGAACTCAGAGCACCAGGTTAGCGAGTCTTGCCCCTTCTTGTCTGCCATTTTTCTGGAACCACAAATCTTGTGCTGCTTTCAGCACAAATGTATAGAGCCAACAGGAAGAAAAGCGTTGCCCCTACCTCAACCAGTCTGTTAACTGTTAGGGTGGGCTCCCAGGGAGGAAGAAGATGGCATAATTGAACCTTCTTAAGCAAACCACTGGCTTAGAGGGTAAGACAAGAGCTCTAGCACAAGGTAAGGTAACTACCATATAAAAGGTGGTTACACCCTACAATCTCATTTGAAGAAGAAATTAGTTATGATTCCTTTTGTAGCTTTCAGTCCTGAAACTACTGTATAGTATAAAAATCCATTGTTAAACAGTTGCAATATTCCTACCCAGAACTGGCAGTATTTTAGGCATGAATAAGCAGCCACCTGGGATATATGTGACTCGAAAAAGGGGAGAGGATCTGATTATTTATGAAATACTTTTCTATCACCAAGATGAATGACAACGGCCAAAGGTAGTATTTTTTGCCCATAGTTCCATATGCTGTCTAAACAAAACAGGTAAATCATAATAATACCTTTCCCTAACTTCTTTGTTCTTTCCCCTATGAGCGAATGCAGACATTTACAATGGGCTTAGCTTTGCTATCTTGATAGGAAGCCATCTACCCAACAAGAAAACATGAAAATTATCACCAGAGTGGATTTTTACTTGGTGCTGTGATGCTTTTCATATTAAAGTCATAAGCTCTCCCTTAAAAGAGTCCATAATAAACTCAACAGGTAATTTGTATTTGAGGTTTGGCTTCTTCCCTTGTGACCATCTTTAACAGACACTTGCTTTTAAATTAACTGGAGGAATGACCGGCAACGAATACAGAGCCAGATACATTCTCTTACTTGATGTTACCAGATACTTTATACCATTTTTTTGTATTTGAAAATGCAGTGATACTTTTTCTTTCACTTTTTTCCCATTTCCCTTGCATTCTCTTTTCTACGAGCCATAATAATCAGAGGAGTGGATTGAGAGCAGTCGCATAGAGACAGCCTCCCTCTGTACCTGCCCTGCATACTAATTAGGTGCTTCCAGTCTGCAGGCTGGGACATGGATTCAGTCTTACAAGTCAGCCCAAGGCTGAAAATGAAAATGAAAAGCTATAAACCTCACTCAGCAGAATAGAAAGCATAAGGTTGCTGGGATGTTGTATTGTGCAAGTTACATTCATGAATACAGTGAAAAGGACTAAAAGAATCTGCTGTGATAAAAAATGCAATGGATCAGGGAGATTTCTTAGGAGAGCTGGGTATGGATCTGAATTCCAGCTACTGATATGCTCTCATTTCATCTGCAATATCTGCCATCTCATTGTTCACTCCCCTTTTATAAGTAACTGCTCAATATATTACATGCAATAGGAGTAGTTAGTACCATACCTTGTGGCTCCTCACTATTAACCTTTTGTCATGTGGAAAATCTAACAGTTCTGCCTTTTAATCTGCATCTAATTCATAAAAGTATTACCTCATATCTGTGATTTTAATAACCTTTATAACTTAGTCTGAAGCTTTGCCTGTGAGATTCATGACAAGTGAAGGTATAACTCCTTTGCTCTATAGTATCCCTTCCTACCCTGAACCATCAGAGATCCAATGGGAAGGCTGAAAACATCAGGCAGCCAGGAGCTTCCTGTGCAATTTCTGTGCAAAGAAGCTCAGACTAGGCGAAGTTAAAGATGATGGTTGAGCTGAGTGGAGAATGAAACCAGGGAGAGGCAAGGCACTGTTCTCAAGTACTGTATAACTTGGTTATGGAAGACTGAGTTTGCTTCCTTGTTTAGAATCTGAGAAGAAGGAGTGAGATATTTTGGTTATTTACATTTTGTTTCAGTTGTGTCTGTATCTTGTGCCTGGAAAATAAGCTCTAGCTTCTCTGTTTTGCAAGCAGAAGTAGCTTGGGGTTCAAGTATTCTCTTGAAGAAAAAGAAGATGATGTTTTTTCCTTCCAGCAAGGAACGTGGAAGAGCTGTGTTAATGTGCATGCTTACCACAGATCCAGAAGACATAAATCTCTTTTGATGAGCTGTTGGCAAACCAGAGCTAGGGTAGAAACATCCTCCCACCTTTGCGGTGGAAGGATGCTGTGGATTTCACAATTTCGAGGGACTCTTCAGGGCATAAATCTGGCAAGTGGACTGCCCTGGAACCAGAGATACCATCTGGATAAGCCTATTCTGATGATGTTTGATTCCTAAAGCCCGGGATTGGATGTCCTTAATTTTTTTTCTTTAAAGGGAAAAACTCTGTGAGACTGAACACATTTTACAATGAAACTGATGCTATAAGATCTTCCTGGTGCACAAAGGAGCACTGTAGCCTGGCTGACAGAAAAAGGGAGCTGGTTAATGTAAATGGTAGGCCACAGTGTACTGATTGCAAAGTTTTCTCTATGTTGGCATTTTTCTCCTGAGAAACATGGAAGTTCAAAAACAGTTCATTACGCTTTAAAGGTAGGGGAAGTAGGCAGAGCAATACCCACCTTGGCTTATCTAAGAGCTTCTTAGTCTGCTCAAAACCAAAAGAGAAGCATATCAAAAGATGGAAAAGCAGACAAACACTCATTGAGAACTACGAAAGCATTTCCAGGGTGTGCAGACATGCAGTTAGAAAAGCAAAATCTTAGCTCGAATTGAAATTGCCCAGAAATGTCAAAAACCACAAGAAAGTGTTCTTCAGGTATGTAAACAATGAGCAGAAACAGAAGGGAAATACTGGCCTATTGTTAAACAGGAGAGGTGAATCAGTCAGCAACAACACTGAAAAGGAAGAGGTTCTCAATGCTTTCTTCACATCTGTCTTTCACTGTTGGGGTGTATGCCTTGGGAAGAAAAATCCAGGTTGATGGAAACACAAACCTACCATCAGTAAAGAAAGAGTTGGTATGTCAGCTATTACAGGAGCTTGATCCCTACAAATTGATGGATCCTGACAATAATCACCCAAGGGTAAGAGACCTGGCTGATATCGTTGCAAGGCTGTTCTCCATAATCTTTGAGAAGTCATGGAGACCAGAAGACTGGAAGAAGGCTAATGTCACCCTCATCTACAAGAAGGGATTAAAGGAGGATCCAGGAAGTCATAGGCCCATCAGTCTTACTTCAGTCCTTGAGAAAGTTACAAAAGAAATTACCATGGGGGCTATCAGAAGTCAAATGAAACATGTGATTGGGAAAAGCCAGCATGGATTCACCAAGGGCAAGTCATACTTGACAAACCTGATGCCCTTCAATGACAAAGTAACCTGTTTGGCTCTTGTGGGGTGAGCAGTGGACGTTGTCTACCTGGATTTTTCCAAGGCTTTTGAAATGGTTTCCCACAGCCTCCTCCTAGAGAAACTGATGAGATCTGTGTGGTGGATGGGGAGCTGACCAACAGGCGGCACCCAGAGGGTGATGGTGATTAGCTCCCTTTCAAACTGGCAACCTGTCACAAGTGGGGCTCTCCTGGGATTGATATTAGGCCCAACACTGTTTAATATCTCCATAAGTGATCTGAAAGATGGGATCAAGCATACTCTGCCAAAGTTTGCCAATGACACCAAACTGATCAGGGAAGTGGACTCTTCAGAAGGGAAAGCCAACCCTGCAGGAAGATCTGGATGGGCTGGAAAAGTGGGTTAACAAGAACCTTAGGAAGTTCAACAAGTGTAAGGTCTTGCACTTGGAAAACATAATCCAGGAGTGCAGCACAGGCTCATATCTGCTGGGGAGCAGGTCTGTCGAAGGGGGCCTGGGGGTCCTGGTGGACAAGAAGCTCAATCTGAAAGAACAGTGTGCTGCTACAGCAAAGAAAGCCAACAGGATGCTGGATTGCATCAAAAAAGGCGTCAGCAACAGAGATATAGAAGTCATTATCCCGCTCTACTCAGTGTTTGTCAGGATACACCTGGAATACTGTGTTTAGTTTTGGTCCCTGCTATACAAAATAAATATGTGGACAGGCTGGAGAGGGTCCAGGGAAGGGCCACAAAAATGATCAAGGGGCTGGGAAGCCTTCTGTGTGAGGAAAGGCTAAGAGAGCTGGGTTTGTTCAGCATGAGAAAAGAAGGCCAAGAGGAGACCTTATCATCATGTTCCAGTATTTACAGGGCAAAGGAGATGGAGACTCCCTTTTTTACAAGGAGCTCCATGGAAAATATGAGGGTTAATGCGTACAAGTTAATCCTGGGGAGGCTTCCGTAAGACACAAGAGGAAAGTTCACAGTGTGAGCAATCAGCCACTGGAATAATCTCTCCAGGGAAGTTGTGGATTTGCCAGTGTTGGCCAGTTTAAGATTCAGCTAAACAGAGTGCTGGGCCATCTTGTCTAGATGGTACTTTTGCCAAAAAAAAGTTGGGCCAGATGATCCTCAAGGTCCCCTTCCAACTTGGTATTCTATGATTCTATTATTTAAGAGTTGCTCTGGTTTTTTTGACTGGAAACCAATCATGACTTTTGGAGCAGGCTAAAAGAAGAACACATTCATCAAAGTAGATTTGGTCAGTATTGGATCAAGTCTTTCATGTGTTGACGGAAAATGCATCAACTCCAAACTTCAAATGCTTATTTTGTACTTCAAACTCTCTTTCTCTGGTATAGAACAAAGTGCATATCATTCTCCAGTATAAAATTAACAAAACTGTGTAACCTGTGTACTCTGTTGTGGATATAGCTTTATCTTCTGTCTACACTAAATTTTAGAAGCTGTCTAAGCACATGTAAACTAGAGCCCTTTCGAGACCCCAAGTGGCCCCTGTCAAAGGAAGAATCTGAAATGGGGCAAAAGAAAGTCTTATTTTGACAGAGATTCTGAAAGTAATGTTTCCCAGAAGGCATGAACTACCATACTGTAAAAATGATCTCTAATAAGCAAGTCCTCTAGATAACTAATGCACCTGCAGACATTAACAACAAAGATAAAATAAAACTATTGCCAAGCATTTAATGATAGCCTAAGGACTAATGAAGATCTGAAGGATTGCAACTTGAAAGGCAATGGTCACAGCCCACCGAGAACATGATGTACTTTCTTGTCTTACTGAGAAATAGGTGGAAATTATTCAGAAGCCTAGAGACCCAAATTCATCCTGAATATTGAAAGAATGCATTACTGTTCTCTAGTAAACCATGCAGAATTTCCTTCTACTGAGGTATTTGTCCTAATTGCAGAAATTTAAATCCAGTATATATATATTGCATGCGTGTGTTTGGGAAAAGAATACAGAAATTCAAACTCTTTCTCCTGGCAATGTCTTGTATGATTCACATTTTCACAATGGCCACGTATTATTCTTCAAGGGTTTTTTCACAGATAAAGGCAGTTCATCAGAGAATATTATGAATTGGAAAGGACGAGGATAATTGAACCCGACTCTTACATGAAACGCCCATACAGGGATCAAACCCACAACACTGGCATTATTAGCACTATGTCCTAATCAACTGAGCTAATCTCAGGGGTTTCATGAAAAAGATACCAGAAGCAGAAGGGGACAAGACTGGTTCTGTTTCTAGTCAGAATCCTTACTCTTTTGAACCTTTCAAACCAAATGATCCAAAGAAAAGGCAAGACAAAGGATCATCATGAGAGAAATAAAACCATCTCCTCTCTGGCTTTAGATCTCTCACTCATAATCATAAATACAAATATATCTATATACAACTTTGTCTTTAACCTTGGATATCAGGGGCAATTTTGATTTATTTTAGAAGGGGTAAGAAGAGGGAGAATGGCAAGAGGGGTGTTGCTTTTTGCATTCTCTCTTGATTTGGTCTGACAGATTTTTGCTGTCTTTGAAAGTAGCCAGTTTCTAAAAGAGGACTGCTAACTGCAGTTAATCCCAGAACTGGAAAGATTTCCTACAACAGCCAAGTTTCATTCAAGCCCTGAAAACAGGCTGTGAACTCAGTGGCTTTCAGCCCTTCCTAAAACTTTCCTGCCTTGGGCTGAAGAGATCTCAGTGAATCCAGTTTCTCAGACAAACACAAAAGGAATTCTCGTTTCCTATTTAAGCTCCTATACTAGCTCAGTCTCTGAGATATGAGTCAGAAATGTCTTCTGAGAGAAACCATCGTGTCTAAAGGCCATCACCAGCACAAAATATCAAAGGAACATTGAGGAAATGTTCGGACACTTCTCTAGATTTCCTTGAAAAATTCCAGATACTTCTGAACCCAAGAACCAGCCATGAACCACAGTGAGTCTGTCTGACCATAACTACTCAATAATTGGCAGCTACAAGTATTGAGAGAGCCAAAGAATAAACCTTTCCTCCAAACATGTTCAATTGTTTGGACACTGTCTCTAGGGGCTGATGACACTTCTCTCAGTTTTAGACTTGCAATCTTGCAGCCAAAACCACAACAAGACAGGATAGGATGCAGGAAATAAATCAGATGCCACCCTTTTCTGGAAATTATTTTTCTGCAGCTATTTGGCAACATTTTTAGGTTTGTGGACCGGAAAGTTGTTAGACTGAACAACGCAGGAGACAGGGAAAGGAACAAATTTCATCATTGGAATTGCTATGCATTCCTGCCCATCTTCTCCCACACAGTTTAATATCTATTATCTCTCCTTTAGGGCTTTTTTAAAATTGTCTTTGAAAAAGCTACACGAATGGTTGGGTGAGGAGACAGTACTGGATATCTGTGCCACCACATTTAGATGAATCTTTAATGAACAAAATCTTTAATTAATCTTTAATGTTTAGAATATGAACTAAGATTCCTATTAACATTTTCTTCCCCAAAGTAGTGGTGTGCCTAGTTCTCCCACAAATTCTTTTCTGGTCTTTCCTATCTTCCTCATGTTTGCTTTCTGTCTAAAGAACGTTTGATGCAGACAGCCACAACAATCTTCAATTTGCACAATGCTCTGTGAACCAGTGACCAGAAAGTGGTGCCTTAACAAATCAAAACTAGGAAAAGTCTGTCTAAGAAGAATGCTGGACCTGCCACTTTCCAAAAATTACTCTGTGCTGTGACACAAATCAAAGTCACACTCACCCTCTATGCTGGTTTTTTTCCCCCACCAATCCTTATTTTTTTTAATTGATAAAGTAAACCAATGAATAAACTAACCCAAGGCATCTGATGCTAGCAAGTCAATTCCACCTGGCTAATTCTTCCTACTCGTCCACTTTTTTGTTTTCTAGATGGCACATTTAATACCACATTTTAAAGCTTCATACAGAATGATTAAACTTAACTGTACACATCTGGTGGACAAAATAAAGACCTTGCTTTGCTTCTTTTTTTCCCCATGTCAAAACTCTTGGCCCCTCTTTCTGTATCTAAGGAAAAACTAAAAGGTTTTAATTGATCACTTGCTGTGAGTATACCTGGCTATAAATACACTTGCAAGGCATGTCACAAGCCAGTATGAAAACCATCTGCAGAAGTATTCCCCTGAAAGAGGATAATGCCTGAATTTCTATCCACCGACAGGTATAGAAACAAAGTTTCCTGCTAGAGGAATGGGTGATAGACGAGTAGAATCTTAGCACCAGTAGCCCATGCTACAGAATGCCTGGAAGAAAACTGAAGTGAGAAGGTGAACTCTAGAGCTACCTGAACTATCAGCAATGGCTTCAAAGGTGCTCTCTTGCTTAAGCATGATTTTGATTAAGTGGAATTTCAAAAGCTAGGCCTTCAACTCTGAGGGGTTTATGACAGCAAGATGGGATCTATAGGTTTCAGAAATTTGGTGACCTAAAGTTGCCTTCTTTGAGTTCCCTTACACAAAGTAGTCATTCTCCTGGACTCTCATTTAGTCCAGAGATGATGAGGCAGCAGTAACTGATTACTTGACATTTCCTTCACAAGTACCTCCAAAGACATCAGCTGATGGTATCTTGGCCAGGCCTGGTTAAGTGGCACATTGCTACAGATGAATGATCCAGTCGGTCTGCATGCAAGAAGCTTTTGTCCCTGAGATAGGATCCAAGGTTGCTGACTAAACACATCAACAGATCCAACAGACTGTTGGAGCACTTTCTCTTCCTTTCTTTGCTCATATTACAAGAGTTGCTTTCCTTAATTTCTTCTGACAAAATCGAAACTTCTGCCACTGGAAATCCCTTAACAGTTCAGTGTCAGGGATAACACACATAAACCCCTTCCTGGTTCACTTTGCATTTAAATTCTCCCACTGTGTGAAAACAGGAAAGTAGCTCCTTCATGCTGCTTGAACTAACAGCTGCGACTAGAAAGAAGAGCTGAAAACTCTCTTCTTAGTAGGGGAGGCTATAAAATAGCAAATCAGGGGTAGAGGGCAGGAGTACATTCCTCCCAGGAAAGGGAGGAAGAAACTAAAAAAGAAACCTATAAGCCAAGGAGGTGGCCATGGCTTCCCTATAGCTTCTTCTAGTCTTGCTTTATAAGAGAATTCCTCCTCTGAAAAATTTCATGAAAAACATTGTATTGGCCACAACTACATGATCTTTTAGGAGATGTCCTATTTTTTTAGGTTGAAGTGGAGAGGCCTGAAAGACAAAGTTCTTAAGCTAAGAACTGTATCCCTGAACACAATGTATTCTGGATCCCTTAGGGAAAGGTTTTCAACACCGTATCCCATTAACAGTTTTTAATGGCATAAAGGCAATATCTGTGTCCTGGAATGACAAACACTGGGAATGCATCTGCCATATGGTCAAAATGTCAGGTCAAAATGTCAGGAACCTACCCTTAATTTTTTTTTTAAATAACTTATAATTTTGCAAATTTCTTTCTTCCATAAGAAAGGTTTCTTCTGAATACCAGTCTCTAGTGTGGCTATCTGAAAATAAAGTCTCTGATAAATAAATTGGTTTCATCGCATTTAGATTGTAAATTCAGTATCCTTCACAGCAGCATTTATAAATAGGTACAACATTTACCTCTGTGCAA
Source organism: Melanocharis versteri (assembly GCA_013397845.1). Classification (NCBI taxonomy): domain Eukaryota; kingdom Metazoa; phylum Chordata; class Aves; order Passeriformes; family Melanocharitidae; genus Melanocharis; species Melanocharis versteri. Next base: position 1,350,850 of record VZTG01010346.1, read on the forward strand.
ATGTTTGGAATATTGTGGTAACTTATTTCAGATTTTTAAAAATAGACTGAATATTTTATTAGTAGCTCAGTTGCTTCAAGAGCTCTGTAAAAGCTAGAAAGTGGTAGAAGGCAATATTTTTGTCCCATTAGAATTGCTCATCTGTCTTTTAAATTCTTCCTTACACCTGGCATTTGGACTGCATTTTTCTTTTCTGGAGGTAAAAATACTCATTTGTCTTAAATTACAATGTGAACTATTTCACTTAATGTTTTCCTTTACTATTTGTCTGGTTTGGAGTTTAATCATTACTACCCCTTTTATGGTAGGATAGCTTTTTATATTTTGTATCATATTTAATAGTGAAGTCATAGTAATTTAATAAAAATCTAAGATGATAAATGTTAATGTCTCAGCACAATGTGTCTTAGAAACTGCTCTCTGCAAGACAGCATGATAAAGATTATAAATTTATCTGTCCCGTAATTGAAATGTATCCAAACTCTCAAATGCAGAAAAGCATATAGCAGTACTAAATAGCAGTTCAGGAAGTGATGAAGTATATCACGCCTAGTTCAAACTTTAGAGGGAATGCAGTCAGTCAGCTGGTAAATCATCACAAAGCTGTAGTTAGAAATTCAATTCTTGAGAAAGATGCTACCAAACTTTAATAAAATCAAACATCAAGAACTTGGGTTTATACTTCATCAATAAAACAGTAGTTTCTGAATCATATCAATATCATGTGTCAGTTCAATCCTGGAACACAGAACAGAGAAGTACACTACAGGCACAAGAACATCCACAGTTTCCATCTCAGAAGCCACTTCTGAGGCCCCTATAATGACAGGGGTTTTGTTAGGTTGAACTCAAACAACACTAAAGTGAAACAGTCTTCATACAGGGAAAGACACCCTCCACCCCATTCTGCTCCCTCAAGAAGATCCTTGCCAACTTGAGCACTAAAACAATTTTCATTCTGACTTGAAATCAGTGCACCAAAACTAAAATCCCATCAAAGCTCATCTCATGGCCAATCTCATCAGAGAAAGCTGGGAGAGTGAAAAATATTTCACAGATGAAATTACACTACCAGAAAGGAGTGAAGAAAACAAGAAATTTTTTCTCCTCTTCCTCAGGCAATAAATGGAAACTCAGAAGCATGTGATACATTAATTAAATACAACAATTAAATACAATTACTACTGAAAGCTCACGATCCAGCAAGAGATAAAGAACCTTATCTAATAAGTGGGTATGGGTGGGCTCAATCCTCTGTCCTTGCACATATCAGCCATAGAAACCCTTGGAGCCCATACTGAAACCTGGATTTGAACAGACAGTCACTTTGCTTTTCTGGACGTGCCTGATATCCGCAGGACAGAAACCACGCCAGTGCTTAGCTTTTCCTTATGCCTATGTCATTGTATCTCATTACCAGCTTTTCTGGCTTTATTCTCTTTTACTTAATAATTTTACAGCAAAGCTTGTGCCACCAAACATTTCCTGACACAGCTGTACATGAAGAACAAACCTTCCTTTAGCGCTCTTACAAGAGTGACAGAAAACCAAATGCACAAAGCCTCATTTCACAAGCTTTGCTTTTTAACTTCATTACTATCTCTAGCCTGCCCTAAATTTACAAAGCTTCACCTTGTAAGCCATTAAGATTCCTTGCGCCCATTACTGTGTCTGGGAGACAGTTCCAGAAGTTCATTTTTCTCATAGCTTGAGAACTTCTTTCAACTTCCTGTCTAAATGCATTATTGATTAATTCATATCCATCTGATCTTATCTTTTAACTTTGATTGTTCTTCTCCCTACTTGCTATTTACCCCCAAATGTATTTCTAGAAAGTAATCATATCCTCTTTGAATCGTCCTCTTGGTCAGCCAAACCAAGCCATATTCTTGTAATCTCCTCTCAAAAGACTTTTTCACCATTCCATTAAAGGTCCTTGAAGACCTTTCCTGGGTTTGTTCCAGATAAAATTCACTTTTTTTTCCAATACAGAGAGTCAGACTGATACCAGTAATCCAGATGAGATCTAACAGTATTTTTTCTTAATTGTATCAATATTTTCCAACATCCAAGGAGAATTCTGGGCTTGACATTTAAAAGGCCTTCTTCATGGCTGAAAAATACTACCAGCGCATTTATCTTACTAAACACAGAGGTTTAACTTCCTGCATCCCTGCTGACCATGAGCCTCCAGCTCACAGCAGAAGGTCCTAAGTGCATGACGACTTTGCAGTATTAAATTTTTTTCTCACTGTGATGATTTCTGCTGACTGTCATGTCATTCTTCCTATCTCACAGGCAGATTCTCTTCAATATTACTAATACCTCCTAACTCTCCATTATCTGCAAATTTCATGAGCACAAACTGGGTTTTGAATTAGGGTCATTAATGTGAAATAGTAAATAGAATCAGTCACAAGATGAACTTTGAAAAATACCATAAATCAATTCTCTATGTTTTTACAACCTCTCTTTCAAAAAAACTCACTGTAAGTCTTCAGACAGTTTTAAATTCCAAATCGTGTCCTCTTCTGCTTAAATATTCCATGAACACAGTTTCAAATGCTTTGCTTAAATCCAGATAAATAGGGTCCACTACACAGCACTTTTTGGAGAAAACCCTCATCCTATCAGAGAAAGATGAGGTTTGTCTGACATAAACTACTTTTGCTAAAACCATCTCATATTTTATCCCATTCTCTATTTACCTCTACTTCCATGATCCTGATTGTTCCTTCCTTTCAAATGTTTTCTAAGACCTTGCACTACATCAAGGGCAAAACAACAATCCTGTAGCTTTTCCCAAAACATTTTGATATATGCCAATCCCATTGTATCACCCCAGAATTGAAATTAATTAAAAGTCTTTGCTGGTGGAGTTGCAATTTCAAGTGCCAGTTCTTTCTGGTACGTAATACAGGTTTTCTGTTCTCGCAGGTAAGAACTCTAAATTTTCTATATTCTTATACACTGGTGATACTAATTTCTATTACCCTATCACTATTCCCATTGGGTATACTATCCTTGTCCTCTGAATGTAATTATCTTTATTCTCCATTTAATTCTCAAATCATGAAGACCACGCTTGCACCTTTTAAAACCTCTTTTCATATTTAAATACAGTAGGTCACCGAAACAACTAAAGTGCATGTCTTATATTAGCATTATGGTTAATGTGATATAAGAAATGGTCAACGTAGTATAAAAGAGTATAAAGGAAACTCCAAGAACATAATTTGGCTCAGTGATATTAGAAGAGTATCACCGAAACCAGGAAAACATTCACAAGAAGGTATAATTCCCACCACTGCTTCCTACTAGAGGCACCGAAATTGTTGCAATTTTTCCATTTAGTATGAAGAAAAAGTTATTACATTGGTTTCATTCTTTATTTCATGAAAGGAGGATGAGGAGGAAGATGTTGCAAAGGGAAATGAACATCTACGTTTTTTGCCATGAAATTTTATCCAACAAAAAAGTGCATACCGTGTAAAATATGTTTATAGACTGTAAACAGAAGAGCACATGGATTCACCAATTTGTTATATTTGCTTATTTTGTATTGCTTTCTTTTTACTATTACTATTCCATGAGAAAAGCCCATTTAAGTTCTTCCTGAGGCAGCATATGTCAGAAAAAAGCCATCCTTAATGCCATTACATGCACCCAAGAACAGGGAGAAAACACTAAAATTAAGTTCTTATTCTCTTTTTATTCAGAGAGTTATGACATTTCTTCTATCTGCCTTTTCAGCCCACAGAAATGTGAAATAAAATGTAGAGTTCTCACAGCTCTTCAATCATAGTTTTCCATCATCTTTGAGACTGGAGAACCACGTACAAAATTTGGAGAAATGGCATCTCTTTTCTTTCATTCCAGCATCTCCAGACTCTCATCAAGCCCTGCTCAGCCAACTCAGTATGCCTGGACAAACAAGGTAACCAACCAATCTAACAATTAGTTAAACATAATATCCTTTAAGATTTCAAGTTAACCTAAAACAGAACAAAGGAAATGTGGAACTGGGTCTAAATAATTCTTTTGAATGCAGAAACAGACCCTAAAAGAGGTATTTTTCTTCCACAATACCTTTAAAGCACTCTATAGCCATCTCAGAGAGATCTGCCTTCAGGATACTCTCTTTCTATTTAACTGCCTTGGCCTCTTTCCCGTTCCCTTCGATCTCACTGTCCCCATTAAAGGGTCACAGATGTTGCAGATACAAGCATTCACAAGCTTGTAAATGACAGCAGTAGTTTTGTTCATGTATATTCATTAGAATAAGTTTATAATTGCATGATCACATAGTATTTCCATGGTACTATTCCACTGCTCTACCCAGGCAGTGCCTTTTACGCATTATCCATTTTCCACAGGACTTCGAACATCTAAGAACGTGTAATTGGACTATTTCATAGTGCACAGATAAAACAGTTTTGAGAAAATTTGCCCAGGAAGCCTACATTCTGTTTTTGCCCCTTCTGAATCATGACTTAGAACTTCAAAATTCTTTTGAGGTATTTTTGTTAGTAAAATGCATTTTTTTCCAACTAAATTCATAGGTCAGAAAAGACTTTTAAAATAATTTAGTGGGATCTCTGGCATATCACAGTCTATTAAATTTTACTTCATACTAAGGCTACTAACTTATTTTTCATGAATGCAAGAAAATAACCCCCAGTCCTGTTTTGATTTGAAGGTTATTCATATTTCTTTAGAGAAACTTTCAAATCTTCATCTTCTGGGTTGAAGCATCTCCATCTTCCTCTGTAGTTTATTCACTGTTTAAAAATTTCGAGTTTTGTTCCTAATGTGAATTTATTTGGATCCAGGTTCCAGAACAAAAGGATGATACTGTACTATGCCTATCTTCCCTAAAATGAATATCTCTTTAGAATGTTGGATTTTCTCTACAGGAAAGTATTTATACATTGGAATCAAATCACTTCTGAACAATTTCTCTCCCCCTCTCTCTTAAAAAAAAATGAAATAGGCAGACTGGGCTCTTCAGCTTTCAAACTACAAAGTAATTCTCCACAATTATTTCTGTGGCTCTCTATGCACTCAAAGTGCTCACCATTCTCTTTAAAATGCAAGTCTCATAGTTATTCAGGATTCCAGCACCAATTCCATATGCAAAATTTAAATGACTTCTCAAGTGGTTCATTTCCAATTCAATTTACCTATTTTTGCCAAATCATTACAGTAGGAACCCATGTTGACTCATTTGTCCACTGTGATCTTGAAATCTTTTCAGGATCACCGTTTTCCAGGAAGCAACTCCTCTTCCTATAGATGAACAGATGGCATGCTTTCTGCTCATAAATATATGATCTTGCTTTTGTCAGTGTTACAATATAACTTCCTTTGAATGGCCATAACTTACTCAACCAGTCCAAGTGGTCCCATAAGACTGCCCTGGCTTCACTCAGTATTCACTATTTCTTTTATTTTTATATTATCCGCAAATGTTACCAAATGCACTTAGTATCATTTATTTCTTAAAATAATGGGGAAAATATGGATTAGCATTAGCCTTCCACCAGCCTACTAATAACATGTGTCAATCCTCATGCAAGGTAAACTCATGATGACTCCCTACTAACAACTACTTTTTTGTCTTCCAAGTCCTTCAACCAGAGTAGCATGTGCCTTGTCAACACTGTATAAGGTTCATTCTTGAACTAGGGTGTTTTTTGTTAGTCCCAGTTCAACTGCCTTATAAGAATCTGTATATATTTCCTCTATAAATTAGTAAACATATAAAAGTCAACCAGACTGACTAGACTGATTTTCTGTAAATTGACTTTGACTGGCATTCATTATATTTCCATTATTTAATTCCTTTTTTAAAACAAATTCTTAACAACTTTCCATTGTATTGGCATGGATTGATGCCAGGGTAACAGATCTATAATTACTTGGGACAGTCTGCTTACCTTCTACAATGTAAGCATAACCTTATTGCTCTCCCAGTGTCATGGAATAAATAATTAATTAGGGGTGAATGCAAACTCCATCATATGGACCTATGTTGATCTCTATAATAATAGGGTTCTAATCTTTAAATTCTTAGTACGTGCTGCTGTCAGAGTCAGACTGCACGAATAAAATCACCAGTATAAATGTAATATAGGTCAGAGCATAGAAGTGAATAAGATGCATTTTGCTAGTAAATATCAGATATATTTTATGACAGCAAAAGAACACGAGGACCCACGTTTAATTACATGTTCTGCTAATTAGAGAACTTCTTTCCCTCCTTTTCTGTTTAGCCAACCTAGCTGGTGTTGTGCTTCTTATGTCCTGACAAATATTTCACCCCTACCCGACCCAAGACTATCCTTTCATCCTCATTCTTTTTTAAGTCAGATAGCTTGCTCTATCTACTCTATTCCCACTCTCAGCAAGAGGAAGCAGCTTTAAGATGCAAGGAAAAAGGTTTTACCAGTTTTCCTTCTGGTACCATGGCACTCCAGAATAATTGTCTGGAAAAGTCATGGTCCATGTTAATCTGTTCAGAGAGCTTTTGGAAATGGACCATTTCTGCTCCCTTTATAAAGGGGATCCATCAGAAGGAAGGAAGATGAGTAGAGACAGAGAATGCTCAGGGTATTTGGCAGCTGGATTCTGACAAGCCACTCCAGAATATCGAGAAACTGTTTTTCAGAGATTAACTGTTCAACCAAATAAATCTGAATCACCAGAGACACATACTGAGCTTGCTGAACAGAACTGTACATATTTTGCAAAACTGACATCTGTCAGAATTTGAGTATCTATTCACTGTGATTCATCTCCCAGATTTCACTCTTTTGACATAAATTGTGGCATCACTTCTTCCCATACATGTCATGTACAAAGCCTGTTAGTGTTAAAAGAAGGAAGGAAAGTAGGCTTAGAGTCTACATTCCTCATTTCTGCTACTTTTTCCTAATTTAGACAAAAATCTGGAAACTGTATGAATAATCAATGATGCTGGCTAAATAACACTTCTAATTATAAAAATTCTAGTAATAATCAAAGAATATTTTTTTTCTCTCTATGTGGTTCTAGCTGTTAATTACATGTGCCATTTTTTTCACTGTGACCATGGCTGTAGACTTGCATGTCCATAAAATTTCTATCTGCCAAACTCACATTGTAATAGCTTTTGTAAATGTAACATCTCTGTAAAAAAAAAACAAAACCAACAGTAAAGTCTGTTGTGTTTTGACCACACTTTGGGCTCAACACAAATTTGAAAGCCTGTGTTATTTTTTATGAAAGTATAGAGACCTTTTACATATGATTTCCTTTGACCAGAAAAATGACATAATACTGCTTGGATGCTGTAAAATGGACTTACAGGTGTGTTTAGGTTGCTCTATGCTACGCAAGTCATTATCTTTCTGTAAATGAAAATCAGGTCCAAAATTTGGCATGGAGTTCCTCTGAGTGTTGTTGAGAAGGTGCAGCATCAATCCTTTTCTTTTAATCAAACAAATATGAGATAGATGGCTGCAGGAAAATCTTTGAACTCCCAAAATATGCCATATGATGGTGTCAAATCCTACATCATTTCACAACTGTACTTTCAATGTATACTGAACACCTACCATAGAAATGTTTAAAGTGGTTTTTAATGTAAATAGCTTTATTATCTTTATTTCCATCATTAGAACAAATTAAAAGATCCCTCCCCTGATTTTCTTTTGAACTAGTAGGCAACATCTATACCAACCTGGACACAATATTCTTTGCTTTTCTTTTCAGACACAAAATCAATAGCATTAAGTAGGAACCCATTTTTCTCTATGGATACTTGTATCCATTATTGGATCATTTCTCATGTGCAACCAACCATCTGCTTTAATGTCAAAGTTGATTCTTTTAGTTGTTCCTTTAATTTTTTTTCTCTGTCTCTTCGCTTGTAGTATCTAATATGAAACCACAAATTTAAATATGTCTGAATGAGAGTATTCAGGGCAAAGCGCTTCAATCACTTTCAAATTGCTCATTTTGTGCTACACTGAAGATTATGTTTTTAGAAGAAAAGAAGGTTGCAACTTTCTATCAAGTTCAAACCTTTGACTTCATTTCTTTCTTTTCTTCCTTTTTTTTAAGGTGCAGTCACCAATTGATCTGTCTTATTGTGGTTTTCAAAGATGAACTGAGAATGCTCTAAAAGGAGTTTGCAGCTGAAGAGCTGCAGGAAGACCTAGAGTAGGGAATTACATTTTCATTGTGGCTAACTTTCAGTGACACTGAAGATGTCTCACTTGGAAGATCATCAAACCCATGTTTTCTCTTCTACTTCAATAGACAAAACTTCATTCATTTGATGTAGAAACTCTGAAGAAACTAATTTTCATTTTGAAATAAGTGTGAATTCTTTTTATCTTGAGATTTAACAACTCTTGACAATGCTTACATTTCACTTCAGAAAAATGAGCTGCTTTCATAACTTCAGTCTTTACAATCACTTTTCCCCACTAAGTCTTTTAGTATTCCCTTTTTCAACCCATGGAATTTTAGTAATAACTATTGCTAAGCTACCTATTTGTTGTATTAATAAAAAACCTATCCCATTTACTAAAAATAAAATAAAAATAACCACTTCTTGAAGTTAACACTCTGAAGAATGGAAAAATTATTTGCTAATCATGATCTTCAATGATTTATCTTCCACTAATTTCTAGCAGATCAAATCCATCCTTGATTACATGATACTCTTACCAGTTTTCTCCTTCACTATATCAAATATTTAGCTCCATCTCTGTTGTCCTGTGACTAAAAATATAATAAATTCCACCAATAAGGCTTCCAGTTCCGTAACTATTCTTAGTACAAAGAAATTTTTTTTGTTTTGTTTTATAACATTTATTTCACAAAGATTTAATGTACAAAAATGGAGACACGCATAAAAGCAAAACAAGGTCTAACTTCTGGAAAAGTATATTATTTGGTTCTTTCTTTTTTTTAAGAATCCTGGTTTTTTTCAAGTCACTGTAAGTCTGAAACTTGTTTTTTACTTAACAGTTCACACACTGTTCTGTGACTTACCATGTTATTGAGCAATAACAATAATGCTCCAAGTTCTTATTTTGTAAGTAGGGCAGTGCTAAGGCCTTGTGATGTCCTTTGGTGAGATGATACTTTACACAGACACCACAATTTTCACCTGAACTACACATACAACTTTCAGAATTTTGTTAGGTGGAGCAAAAAATTTCTAAGTAAATTGGAAGTCAATCTGAAGCTCCCAATACAGTATTTCAAAAAGCTTGTGGAGGAAAAACATTGAAAAAGGAAAAATGAAGATGGCTTACAGTTGGTGGATGACTTTCGCACTGAAAACATGAAAGCTGTTTTTGGTTTAAATAATTCTAATAGTTTCTGCCCCCAACTTTGCATGGATACAGAGAAGCTCTTTCTGACATTTGTATTACAAAAATCAGAATACCTCTTTAGTTTTCACAAAATGTTATTGAAGTGAATGTTGAACATGAATGCTGAAAAGTGCTTGGTTGCTATCACAATTGTCTGAAAATTATTTGACATAGACACAAGATTGGGACAAGGCTGGAGAAGGTCAAATTTCTGAAAAAAGATGCCACTGAAAAGTACCTTGAAAGCTCATCTCGTCTATCTACTGTCATGATGCAGGGCAAAAGTATCAGTAACATTTCTGAGCACAGGTAATGTGAACGTAACAAACCCCAGTAACAGAGATCTGACATCATCTCTTCACAACATAGGCCTGTGCTTCATTATTTCTACTTATTCCTCTCAATAGCTAACCTGAATTTCTCTAGCTGCATTTTAAAACTCTTATTTCTTGTCTTATCTATGCTGAACATGGAGAAAAATTATTCTCCTTCTTTCTGGGGTAGCTTAGAAGCCTTACCTGAAGACATGTTTTACCTCAGACTTTTCTCATAGACTACACACCATCAGTCCTTCAAATTTCCTCATAAATCATGAGCACTCTCATTGTTCTCCTTTGAACTCACTCCAGTTAACCCATCTCCTCTGTGAAGTGCAATGCTAAATGCTAACTACAATATTCTAGGTGAGACCCTACTGATGCTGAGTACTATAATTTCCTATACCTTACAGGCTACATTTCTAGTTTTGCATCCAAGGGAGAGGTACTCTATCCCCCAGATCCTTTCTTAAAGGACTAACCAGTCGCATTCCAAACTGTTACACCTGTTTCATCCCACGAAAATATGAAACTTCTAATTTCTCCATATTGAACTGCATCCAGTTTTCCAGACAGCTTCTCCAACCAACCAAGACTGTTTTAAATTTGAATTCTGTCCTTCAACTTGCTGTGGTCAGCCTACTGCCATCTGTAAATGGAATAAACACACTCTGTAGTCCCCAAGACACTACTGAAAATACCAAATAGTATGAGACACAGGAGAGATGCCCATTCAACCCAACTGATATAGCCCTCCAATTTGATAGTGTTAATTACTTTTGTTATTTTGCTACTACTGCTACTGATAATGATAATTTGAGTATGCTTTCTGAAAAATTCTGCACTAATCTTACCATCATGATGTTCATATCAAGTTTTCCTGCTTTGCTTAGGAAAATGTGGCATATATATGACATGTAAAGATGGTCAGAAAACCTGCTGAAGTCAAGACACACAACATTTATTATTGCTCTTCTGTTCACAGATCTATTAGCCCAAAGCACAAGGAAAACAGATTGGTTTGATGTGGGCTGCTCTCAACAGATCCATTCTGTCTGTCAGCCATTTCTTTGCAATCTTCCAGATGTTTACATGTAACTCATTTGATTATTTGCCCATTTTATTTGTTCTAGCATTTTCTTAGGAACTGCAGTTAAAGTGGCTGATGAAGAATTCCTTGGCTTCTTTTTTTTATCCTTTAAGCACTACATTTTTCCTTTTCCAATCTCTTAGAGCCTTAGCAAGCACCTCCTATGTTATCAGTGATGCCTGCTGACAGCTTTAAATAGTTTTGGCCAGTGCTCTAAATAAGCTAGAGTCCATTTTATTAGCCTGTAAGATCACGGTCCTTGGTTTTTCATAATAATTATATTAGCCACATGATTACAGCAGACTTCTGTAGTGAATACTGAAACAAAAAAGGCATTAAATTGATCTAAGATATTACTAGTTTTCTCTCTCAGGTTAGTATTGAATAGTTTCTCAGTCTTATTCCTTACAGAATTCAAGCAGAAACTCCATAGTCATAAACTGTGATGTCCTTTATAAAACCAGATATTTTTAAGCCGGTCACTTATAGAAGGTTTCTTGCTCCTCCTACTTATAACTTCTTCTGTGCCTTGCTCTTTTTGATTTCTGTCCCCACATACTTATGCATTCCTTCACAGTAATCCTAGTAATCTCACATAATTTTCATTTCCTGTATGACTCACATATTTGAGGTCAATGTATATGATTTAACCAGATGATTTCTTGCTATATATTTGCTATTCTTTCCTTGCATTGGGATCATTACATTCCAAAGAGCATGTTTTTCATCAGGAAGTGCTTAATTCCTTTATTCCTTTAAATTTCTCTTCCATGACATGTGATCTCTCGGTATCCTGACTTTGCTGAAGTCTGCTTTCTTGAAATCCTTTTTCTTCTACTTTGCTGTTCTCACTCCTTTCCTTCAAAAAGATCATGGATACTTCCATTTCATGTTCACACAAGTTCTCTTCCACTCTCATGTTCTCATCCACATCCTATTTAGCACAAGGCTGCTATTCTAACCTCTCTAGTTGCCTCTTCTACTTTCTTTATGAAGACCGTCACAAAACATGTACATATATTTTGCTCTCTCACCATGAGCTGTTATATTCTTTTCCAGCTAAAGTCTACATAAAATTTTTTCCCTGTTTTTATGAAGTTTCATGCCCTAGAGCATTTGGCTAGTTTCTCAAAGAAAGCAAAAACATCCCAAAAAAGTGCCACCCCACAAAAGCCAAAACTGAACTCAAGCCTTATACAACAGGTATCTCTGGCTTGGGACTGCAGTGGAAATCTCCCTGTTTTCTCATCAGGTATATGTATCCTCTTTCTGGACAAGCCACCACGTGTGCCCTCGTATTTCCATCAAATCAGCCTTTTTAACAATCCATTATTATGTTAGTTGAGTTGGAGTTTCATATTAAGAATCCCAGCTTTTCTATTACTATTTTCTATTCCCAAATTCTATGTTTGAAGAAACATTTCTAAATTTGAAAGGAGAGCAGATCACTCTGGCTTCAGATTGCCTGCTTAGCCTGTCATTAAAGGAAAAACACCCATTCTCATGGAACTGTTTATATTAGTTTTTTTCAATGAAAACCCCAAACTTTTCCCAATATGCGTTCACCACTTGGGTTTTTTTCTGCTGACTCTCAGTCTGAGATTTGGAGTTTGCTTCTATACACTCTAAGAGAAAGAGAATGGCACCTATACTCCAGATTTAGGACCACTTGCTATATACAGAAGAAAAATGGAAGTAATATTTGGTCTTAAAACTGGAAAAAAAGGTAAGAAATCTCAAGTTATTTTCTCACTCACTTATGCAGATATTGGGTTTACTAAGAAGAACATGTACTTTTCATGTGCTTTAAATGAAGTACAGGTATATTCCTAGTGAAGACAAGAGCTATAGCATGAATCCACATTAACTGCTTGAAGTAAACTCTAAGATTAAAAACTTTTTCTGGTGGTGACAGTGCCCTGGTGTGTGAACTTTGGCAACTCATTTATCTGTCCTTTAATTTTTGGTTCCCCACGTACAAAACGACTACAACAAGAGCTATCAAATTCATAAGGTGTTTGTCTTAGAGAATATTTATAAGCTCAAAAAGGTCTCCAGATGATAAATGCTACAGATAGCAAAGGATTATTATTAATGATGCCCACTCAGAATGACGCTTGTATCTTAGTGATAACTTCATCCCTAAAATCACTAAAAGAAGATTTAAAAGCTTACAGAAAATGCTGAAATGAGTCAAATTTTCTCTCATCTCTGTAGAGCAGCAGCATTGAGAGCTCCAGCACACATCTGTCATCTGGAGGCCAAGCAGGCCTTCCACAATTCCAGGAAATCAATTCCAAAGACTGTAGATTGTCAGTTGCTTGTACACTGGAGGCCATCCAGGCAGCAGATTAAATTGTATGAGAAAATTGTAGCAGGCTCTAGACTGCATGTAATGGAGACCCTCAATGACCTTTCCGAGGACTTGGGAAATATGCATTGAAATTGCCAGTGGGCCCTTTTGTAGCATCAAAACTGCATACTGAATTTCTCTTACTCATCACACAGGGTCATTCACAACTGAGCTGTTTTTGAAGAGGAAAAACAAACCAGAAAATGTAATCACCATCTTTTCTTCTTGCAGGAAATGTATGAGGTTACCAGAGACGCATTATCAGTATAACAAAAAAAAGAAAAAAAAAAATTGGTACTTGTGAAAGCCACAGTCTTTAGCAGCATTTAATGGGGCTACTGTTCCTGAATCTTTCACCCTTGAGAGATTTCAGCAGAATACACAAAACATTGGCCAAAATGATTGCTGATTGCAGAAGGTTGATTTAGACGAGTAACAGTTTCAGTTTAGTTGTTTTATTGAAACTCTGTTAACCACCCCGTGGTTTTTAGGTTTCATTTTCTAGAGTAGACCTTGACCATTCACACTGCAAATGTGACCCTTTCAGTGCTGCTGACCTGGGGGTTCAGGCTACAGTATGCAACTCTCCTTGTCATGAACAGAAAAGTTGCACATATACAAAGAATGTAAACCCCTTAAAAAATATAGATGAGCCACATGAAATCCTGTTTCTTAATTCTGACCAGCCTATGGTTTCAAAAACTGGGGAGTTAACACCCCTGACTTCTACTTTCCCATTTATCAGTGGCAAGGTGGGCTGGTCACTTTATCTCACTCCTTAATAGAATTTCTACTCTTCAGGATAGCTGCATGGCTTAACATATATTTGTATTTTTGGTTTTTTGCATCTATTAGAAAAGATTTTCAGGGCATTTTAAGCAGATGGAATGAGTAGATTTGTTGGTGTGGAGTGCAGTTGTGCTTCTCTGAATAGGTTCTTTACATTCACTATGAGAGATAAACATGTCCTTTTGCTTTGCTAAAAGATCATATGGAATCATATCCCAAGCTGACCATAACTTAGACTTTTGTGTTTAGCTTCAAAGCAGCTTTTAGGGCATCAGACTAAGCAAGTTTTTGGTCTGACAGCAAGGTTCTACAAGCTCTGTAAGGCACATGATCAGAGAGGGAAGTGGTGAACAGGAACTGCCCTTACTATCCTCATGTTTTGTTGACTCTGCCACAGACTTCCTATATGACCTTGACCAAGTTTTTAAAACTATTTCCTAACTCCTTGTAGAGTATTTTGGGGTAATAATTCCTCATGTCAGAAGTATCTGAATATAAATTTATTGCCAAATGTCTTTCATGCTAAGACTTCTATGTATACACTCTTTCAAAGAAAATTACTTTTCTGCTAAAGGAGCAGTTGCTCTACTGATTATAAACTAACCTTGTTTATATTTTTAACTTTGCTTTATCAGAGATCTTGTTCTGATACATCTGTATGTTGTACCTTATGCTTTCACTTACACATCAGTACTTTTCTGCCACTTATATTAGATATTTTTACGAACATTTTGATCAGCTATAGCACTTTTTGTGATAGGTACTGTAGAATTAGACCTCCTATGTTCTGGGAAGGAAAGATGGGGAGAAAGGAATGGAGCAGCAATCCTTGCACACATACATAAAGGAAATCTATGGGCTAAATGACTGAAGAATGGAATGAAAGGCATATGAAAATAAAGAGCAGACTTTCAAAGACTGTTTTAGCCACAGGCCTTTTCATGTCAAATATCTGGTGTATCCAGGCTGTAAAAAGCAAAGCAGGAATTTCCAGGATTGATTTTCATCCCTTTCACTCATCCCTTTCCTTTGCCCATTTGCTCTCGTAAGACAGGTCCAGAGTGTGCAACAGGAAACCATGCAAAAACAATACAAGAAAAACGCATTTTAATTTTAGCCACACAGCTGCTTCTGGGTTCTTTAAATACACCCCTCTCTAAGTGCTTCCATACACCAAGATATCCAAGCTCTCTAGACAGGCTGAGTCTCAACTGCAAACTCATTCCACAACTAATCTCTGTCTGGCATTGTTACAGCAATCAAACCAAGTTGGTCAAATGCCCAGTTGGGGCAAACTGGGTGCTTATCCAAGGGCTCTCTGCTATGTGACTTGAAATGATGAGCTACAGTCTCCAAGTTCTTCAGGCAGAGACAAGTTTTTGGATAGGGATTAAACACAACCTCTTTTTTTCCTTATCCTCTCCCTCTGCACATTAATACACAGCAGAAGAAACCAAAAATATCTTTTGAAGGCATGCCTGTGAGTGACACTGTGCCCTAGTATAATGTGACAGGTGACCTATTCTCCTTGTTGCAGGCTGCATGTAGCCTTGCTGTCTGGGAAACTATCTGGGGAATTTAAGCCCTACCAGGAGAAAAATGGGAAATCTAAAAGCTCAGTCACATACTCAGTTCTTCATCTTGGGTAGCTTTTTTCTCTATAGCTTTTGAAGGTGAAACAAACTACCTCTGAATTCCAGAGGTTTTTTACTGCCATCATGTGGAGAATTTCCTTTAAAAAAAGAGAAAAACTGTCTTCCCTGATAAGATATGATTTTTCCTGCCCTTGGCAAAACTGAAAGAATCTAATTCAGTCTTACATCTACACAGAGCTAGTCCTGGAGCCTCAAATGCCATAACATCTGGTAAATATTCAACTGTCCTTAGTACATTTTGCTTTTGCCCTATTGAAGCAGTTGGCATAGCAGAGCTGGACAAGATTGTGACAGCCTGGGTATGCTTGTCATTTCTGATATTCCATTACAGGTTTCTTTCTCTGGTCTGCAGGAACATACAAGCATTTAATATCAATGCTATTTCTCTCCATGCAGCAATGCTACAAAGAAAAACAATATTACAGCAGGGTATCACAAATCCAATTACATAAATTACCTTGGGAACAAAAATACACATTTTTCAGGCATTCCTATTCCCACTATGCAATCCTCCATTTTATCTGACCACTATAACAATCACACTTGAGAAATCTGATAAACATAAAACTGTTTTGGAAGGTTGGAGATTTAGAGGGCTACATTAATTTTAATAAAAGAAGAACAGTATTTCTACATTCCAGGAAAGTACAAGATTTCAACAAAACCAATTACTGTATTTCAATTAGGAACATCACCACATTTTATACCTATTTTATTTCTTTTTAATTCTGTACTGTACTGATTAACATTGTATTTACAAATAAACGACGTAATTTTTCAGTGAGCTTTTCAGAGATATTGACAGATTCTCCTTAAAGTTTTTTCTTGTATTAAATCAATACAATCTGAAAGATAATTACTGTCACAACGTTTCACAGAAACTGTTATTTTCCCAAAGACATACAAACAAGTGGTCCCATTTTCAAGACTGGTGAGCCGCCAGCAGCTCCTCGGGAATTCAGCACAACAGAAATCAGCCATGCATGTAGATTAGAAATCCAATTTGTATCTTCTGTCCATTCTGCTATATCACTTGAAATAAAAACTGGTTTTTAGTTTCTCCCTGACCACAGGTTGCAAACAGTAATTAGGGACCTCAGCAAGATCCACAAATGACTCCAGAACAAAAGCACATTTTAATTGATACTAACATCCTCTTAACAAGACTTCTTCAGAAGAGCTGCTACACCCACCAAGTTTAAAAAGCTGGTCTGAAGATCTGTGAAGAAGTACCACCAAGGCACCGCCTTTTTCTAGTGTCCTAAAAATCTGTTCAGATTCGGCTACATTATACACAGTCCTCTGTAAAAATCAACACTTAGCAGATTTTTCTTGATCTGCTTGTATGAGCCCTCACAATTCCTGTAGCACTGGACACAAACTGTTCAGTGTTTTGCTGTGATAGTGCAGTGCAGGTTTCTAAGTTAAAGGTAAAATATATCCCGCTACTGTTCCCTACAATAGGGGAACATACTTTGCCCTGCAAACCAATAGCCAGTTCTATATTTGTCTTTCAGATGGTTCTAGTAATTCTGAACGTTTCACAATCATACCGTTAGGCAAAGCTTCAACCACTACTAAGAGAACCCCCACACACCAGATGAGTTCAGCCATCTAACATAACAAGCCCACAGGGAAAGCAACTGAGTCACAGAGGCATCTGAGCTTCTCGGAAAGCCTACGTCCAGTCTACATCCCTGGCTCATCTATCCATACTGTGAAGCACAGCACATGGCTGTATCAATGTTACCACATCATATGATCTCCTACTGACTAGTCTGTAGGAAATGTAATCCTTCTATGTGCAACTAATATGGTTGGTCTTTAATCCTCCACAGCACAGGTCTGTACTGAAGGTTCAAGATTCAAGTTCTCTTCTGCATGAAGTACATTTTTTAACCTTGCATATAAAGTTACAAATTCTTGCCTTTTCATTTGCTTGCAAAAACGATGAAAATAACAGGCCAAAATCTTTACCAAAATCATAATCTCAAACGCAGCCATGTCAAATATAGTTCACAAAAATTTGGAAAATACAGATTTGAGATCACCAATTCATCCTTAGTTCTGCTATGTTATACATTTATGACATCGGGATTTCTTTAATTACCTACTGACATCTTAGTGTTTTTCTGCCAAACAAGGTGTCATTCAGTTGAATGACTAAATGGTAACGGGAATAAAACATGTAGAGAATTAGGCTGTTGTTTGTAGTATTCCCATCTTGCATTAGTTGCCCTTGGTACGTAAAGAAAGAATCACAGACTAGCGGAATATTCTGAGTTGGAAGGAGCCCACAAGGATCATCAAAGTCCAGCTACCGTCCCTGCACAGGACAGTCCCAAGAATCACACATTCACCTAAACAAATAACATTATTTTAAAGTAAGATTTGGGACTCCTTATTGTAATCCTATGTAAATTAGACAAAGGCCTTTTCACCCTGAAAAAAAAAGTCCACAGGCAGTCCTTGACCGGACCAAGTTTGTCCTTCTCTATAACCTGTAATCCAAAGAGACTCACGACACCCAGTGGTTATTAGCAGTAACGCAGGCATACGGAAGCCACGTAGAACGTGAAGATGCTTATCTCAGTTCTCAGGTTCACAAAATTAAGATGCAACTAGAAAAATGAAGACATTGGACAAGTTACAATCCATATTAAAGAGTCTGTAGAGATGGTCTTAGAAAACTCAACACTTACGAGAAAAAACTCCCAAAGCCACCACCACCACCTGAAATACAAACCCAAATAATTTTTGAACTCCAGGAAAACATCATGTCTAGCCTACTTTGGAGCAAATAGTAGCTCTTCCATGACAACAGTGTAAATCCTGTAGATTTTTCCGCCAGAGAAACACACTATAATGAGGAGGTTCTCCTGACAGCATTGCACGGATTAAGCAAAGCTATCCTTCTACACCCTGCAGCTTTCCACACACTATACTGCAGACTAGACAGAGAAGATGCCTGTGCTGGGGAAGTGAGGGAACACAAAAGGGCTTGCTGCTATCCAGAGTACTCTGGACTGCTGCAATGCTCTGATGCTGCAAGGCTTAAAAGCAGTCACTGGGGCTGCACTGCACAGCTTCCCCAAATCCTCAGATGGCCCGAAAGTCTAGGAGTTGCAAAGGGGATATTAAATCCACCTTTGTTCTCCTCTAACATAAAACAGTACAGAAGAGCGTAAGAGCATCAAAAGTGCTTTATTCTTGATATACCATCTCTGCTAATCATTTGTTATTTTTAAATTAACGCCATTCTGCCTTCTCTTAAATTGGATACATTTATGGTAAAGATGAAGTTGCAGATGGATATAACAATATGAAAGGTGTGTACTTTGAAAAGAGTACATACCTAAAGATGAATTTTAGAAGAAAAGGAGCCATTACTAATGTACTTTCATTAGAGAAAAATCTTGTTAAGTCAACTGCTGGGTGAAATTCTATGGCCTGTGATAGACTGCAGGTCAGAGCACACGATCACACGATGTTTCCTGCTTTGATATTTATTAAATAAGATACTAATTATTAACAAAATCCACATGTGGAATGTCTCTTCAACGAGATTTTCAGCTTTAATACTGTTTTAATGTCCAACAACACACTTTATCTGCATGAATTCATTCTTTTGTTTAGATCAATGAAAACTTCAGAGACATCATTTGAACAATATTCTTCTATTTATGTATTAAAATAACAGAAGTGAATACCAGAAGGAACAAAGATACCTGTATTAAAATATCATAAAAATTACACTGGTTCAACGAAGTGAGATGAATAAAGCTACTTATTTGCAAACTAACTTAATACAATATAGTACTTATTAAATTGTATTTCATCTGTGATAGCAAAACAAAGCAGTGAGTATATGAAGAAAAAGGATTGAGTACATGGTGTTTCCAAACCTAACCTTTCCAGTTCAGACAGTGTAATACGAAACCACATTCTTCTGACCTGGCTATGCTTTACCTCCAAAGTTTGCCAAACATTTCTTTCTACTGCTGTGTTAGGACAAAAGATTCTTTGTCCCATAAGCATTTACGAAGTCCATGCATCAACACCTTTATTAATCGTTCAGTAAGCACACAAGACCTATTATTTAACCACCTCATTGGATAAAAACTTGCCTTTGTTCCTCTTAAGCCATGAAAGATGATTTCTGCATCTTCTCCTGAAAGAAGAGATTCAACACCTTTTTTAATAAGTGTTGAAACACCTACACTGAATAAACATGCAGTCATACTTCACTTACATTCTTTTCACTCTTTTCCTGTTGTATGACCAGAATAAACAGGGAAGTGAACAAAAAGTTAATACTTATTTGTCAAAACACTCACCTTTGGGTTAAACAAATCAACCACTGTATAACATAAGGAAAAAGGAAAACATCCTGTTGCCACTGACTGTATTCACTGAACTCACACAGTAAATAAGACCTTAGATAAATAAAGAATCAAATGAAAGAAAAAGGGGGGAAAGGGGCAATGACAGAAATATTATTAAAACTACAAAAAAGGGCATATTTGTAGGAGGAAGAATTTAGATGATAATGCTCAATATAAACCTAAGGTTTCAGTCAACTCAATTCAGGGACAATTCAGGTGATTAAGATTTATTTAGAACAGAGGTTTACCTTTACTATCCAAGAAAATTTCTCCATTAAACAGTATAGTATTTCAGTTCTCCTACCTGCTGCCCCTTGGATGAAGGCCTGGCATCACATTGCAAATCTGTTCTGAATCACCTGAACTGAACAGCAGGTGGTCTGTCCCAAACACAGGCTACTTGCTCTCTGGTGAGCTGTTTTCACTGAGCACCCACACATACTCCATATCCTGAGAATCTGGCCTCTGTGGAGGACAGTAAAGGTTGTTTTTGGGTATAAGGCAACCCAGGACCATACCTGTGCAAATAAGATGATACAACAGCATTCTTAGCATGCTCTTCCTCAGAACTCAAAACTCCTGAACAGTGAGGGATCCAAATTTAGTGTCTAGAGATCACACATCTCACACTACAGTTTAGATGTAATCAGAGCCAACTCTGGCACATAACTGCTCAAAAATACATTCTAAGAATAAGAGTCACTAGTACTCTCTCACAGCATTTCAGATTGGTAGGACTGGAACCCATCAGTGCCATATTTTTTAAAATGACAGTGTCATTTCATGTAATCTCAGACACTTTTGTGTTGCATTTGACAAGTTGTTTAGGAGACCATGCTGAGATTAAAGGTCCTTCTCTTCTTCATTCAGGAATTTATTAGATCTTGTTGATCTCTTTTATCAGCATATTTCAGGTTCTTTAACAAGACCATCATAACAATGAAAGTGTTTTTCTCCATTTCTATTTAAGGAATTCATTGTGTCTTTGCTCAGGTCTTCTACACGGCCTTTTCAGTTTTCTCTAATGAAATGGCTTTCGTGTCCAAATGCAAAATATTCTGACAGATTTCTGGGTGCTGGTAGCATTTATGCAGTTCTCAGAAGAATAGCTAGTCTAGTTATATTCAATGAACCAGGGACCCACTTCCTCCTATTTATTTGCCGTTGGTTTATATGTGGTTCATGGAAACCAAATCCACGTATTTCGCACTTTCCAATCATGTAAAAGTTGGTTGGGTTTTTTTGGTTTTACTCATGTCAGGAAGAAGTGATTCTTCTCCTGTACTTGGCCCTGGTGAAACCACACCTTGAGCTCTGTGCCCAATTCTGGGTCTCTCCATTCAGGAAAGGACATTGAGGTGCTGGAGTGAGTCCAGAGAAGGGCAATGAAGCTGGTGAAGGACCTAGAGTACAAATTCTGCGAGGAGCAGCAGGGGGTGTTCAGCCCAGAAAGAAAAGGAGACTCGGGGTGACCTTATCACTCTCACAAGGAGGCTGAAAGGGGGCTGTAGCCACGTGGGGATTGGCCTCTTCTCCCACCCAACCAGTGACAGGACATGGACATAGTCTCAAGCTATGCCACAGGAGGTTCAGGTTGGAGATGAGAAGGAATTTCTTCACAGAAAGGATGATTAGACATTGGAACAGGATGCCCAAGGAGGTGATGGGGTCACTGTCTGTGAAGTGTTCAAGAAAAGACTGGATGTGGCACTTAGTGCCATGGCCTAGCTGACATGGTGGTGTTAGGTCATAGGTTGGATTGGATGATCTGAGGTCTTTTCCAACCTAATTGATTCCGTGATTCCTCTCTTTGCCGTGCTTTCCCTCTTTGAGACAAGTTTGAGACCTCTTTGATGGTGCTTTCCTCATATTTTAAGTGTCTGCCGATGTTTCCTCTCTCATTCAGGGAATGCGAAAGGCTGCACAAATGCATAACCTTGTATGTGGGGAAGAATCGTACTTTTTCGCGCACTATCCGGGAGGCGCAGCAGCACGCCAAACTCCCGGCTCTGCCCACGCTGCCCGGCTCCCTCACACGCCCGGGCCGGCAACGGTCGCCCTGCAGGCCCGCACTGCCGCCAGCCCGCTCTGCGCATGCGCGCTCGGGGCCCGTGAGGGCGGNCTCTCCTCGTGCCGCAGGAGTGTGGCGTGTGGGCCCGGCAGGCTGCTGGGTGGGATCAGCGGGAGGGACGGCCCCGGACGACGGCGTGGGCACCCGGTTCTAAAGGCATTACGAACCTTGTGCGCGGCGGAGGTCCTGCCCGCCGGGCCCGGGGGGCGGCTCTAGCCCGGGGATGGGCAGGAGGGTTCTCACGCCCGTGCCTCGGGGGAGTGGCACTTCTGATTTGTTTATTTTCGGTTGTGGTTGTGGTGTTTTGCTTTTTTCTGTGGGAGAAGATGATGTGTCAGCCTTTCCCAAAGCTTCACTCGATGCAAAGCTGTCAGATGAGGTGTTCTTACTTTATTTTTTTTCTACCTCTCTTTCTGTTTCTTGTTTTGGTTTGAGGTGGTTTAGGTTTTTTGGGTTTTGGGGTTTTATTTTAGATTAACATTTCTGCCTATCACTTTCTTTAAAAAATGCATTTGTTTTGGAAAGGGCTAAGTAATAAAAGCGTGGATCAGGCCCTAAGCCTTCCATTGCAAGGATAGCATCTAGGTTGTGCTTACGTAACCGTGTTTGTTGTATACCTGTTAGCAGGCAGGCAGGTGTGACTGAAGATGGGAAGTTAAAATGATGCAAGTAGCTACTTGAGGAAATTTTCTTCTGCTGACCATTATTCCATCGTTCTTGTAACAGACAGTCATAGTCCCATTTCAGAATTCGTTACTGGTGCTAAGATTCAGGATTTTGGAGCACACTTCTAACAAAGCTGGCAGGACCTGAAGAAGAAACCTGCATTTTAGCATAGATTGTTCCAGAATGTGTGTTGCAATGTCATTTGAAGCAGCTTGTACTGAATACTGCTGCTGGTGGACTGCCGGCCTGACTATGATGCAGACTCCTGAGTTCCTGTTTTTGTAACTTAAATATAAAACGTAACATCGAGGCATAACTTCACTGGGTTACGTTATAGGAAAATAATTTCTAGAAATAATAGTAGAAATAATTCCTGCACTTAATTCCATCAGTTTTCTATTAGCCACACTCTCAATTACCTTCTTTAAGAGAAGCAGAAGCTTAGTCTTACTAGACGCTGCCTACCCTCAGGAAGCAGCTGAAGGTTGTGACAAGTATGTAGTGTGGGAGGCCATAATGTTACTACATTTTTCTAATTTTCATAGCTTTTAGTTTCAGCCTTTGAATGTTTTCATTCTGGATGTGGGCATTTCTGAGGCCCTGTCTCCCCTAGGAGTGTATTGCAGTATTTGTTGCTCTTTTAGCAGCATGGATTTCTTTAGCCTCCAGTGTGTTTACTGATCACTCATTCTTTTCTCTGATGACTTCTCTTGAGAGTGAAACAAACTGTGTTAGCAAAACCACAGCTTTGCAGGTTCAGCTGTATTTGTTGTAAGAGCTTCACCCAGCACAGCTGTCTTGTTTTGCAATTCAGCCCTTGGGACAACAAAGTTTTCATAAGATGAATAATGCCCTGAGTAATTTTAATTCTTGAAATAAATGTTGTTTATGAATAGCCATACATTTTTAGTTTGTTTTACCTTTTTGGGGTGGAAAGACATGTCCAATACATTAGCTTTTGATCTAAATTTCATTCTGTCAGCATTTTGAGATATTTCTTAAAGTCTGCAGTTAGTTCACTGGCAGTATAAAAGGAGATTTGCAACTATCCACAGTTTGTCTCATACTGATGGAACTTTCTTTAGATTCAGATAAAGTCCTTCTTTGTTCTTAACTGTTTTTGTAGTTCCTCAATGGAAAAGTTGTTAAAAACTGCCCACGGCACTATGGAAGCACTCAGACAAAACAGTCATCTACTGACACCCTTGAGGAACTGTTGGGCCAAGTGACGGAAATGAAGAGCTTCAACCATCGCTTCAGTATGGCGGCAGCTGAATCTGACAAAGACTCCGGATATTCAGGTTGAGAAAACCACTGTGTTACCTTTTTTGTGTGATACCTTTCTGAGGCTGTGCTTTAATTGGTGATGTTTAACAAATCTGAGTGACCCCTTTCAGTTTGTGTCTCATTACCTTGGAGGGCCTTTCTATGCAAGATAGGTTTCACCGGCAGTCGTCCTACCACCGAATTCTTTTGAAGTTGAACATTACCAAGTTATAAAGTTCATCCTGTGAATTTGAATGGCATGGGAATGTAGAATTAAAAGAAGAATCTCAGACTTTAGAGTCTAGAAGTGGAGATGTCAAAATTGCTTCTTGTTCTTTGCAGTGATGAATAAATTATTGGATTATGCTGCCCAGTGTCTCTTATGGTCTGATGTTGTCATTAGAGCCTGATAAACCAGAGGTTAATGGTTATAACATCAGTAAAATAGATGCAGTGCGCTGTTGAAGTACTCGAGAAAGTACTGACCTGAAATACAAAGCCTTTTGTTAGAGGCTGTCTGACAGCCATCACAGCAGCTTTAATTGTGTTAATATTACAGAACTAAACTTGATTGTTCTTTGTGACTTGGTTGAAGGAGGCAGAATGTTGGAACTGAAAGGCAATAGTAAGTATGTTGCATATGAAACAACTAACAGCTGAATTCTGTACCTGGCAGATGGAAGTTCAGAGTGCCCAAGTGCTATGGAGCAGACGGACTCGGAGGATGTGCTGAATGCGCTGTGTTGGAATGCAGAGGATGGACCTTGGCAATGCCCGAGGACCACAAGCAGCTCCTTTCCTGCGCTGTCTCCTATGGTTGTTATGAAAAATGTGTTGGTTAAGCAGGTAGGGAAGAAATAATATCTTGAAAAATACTGCATGTTCTAAATTTTAAAAAAAAACTTTTGCCTTTCAAAAAAGATTTTGCAAAGTTGTTGCAGTCCAGAAAGTAACTGGTAATTTAAGAAGTTCTAACGTGATTCTCTGTCCTTTTGAGAGGCAGCTGGAATCACTAAGATGGAATGTGAAATGGAGAAACTTTGCTCCGTCTACTAAACCTCTTTGTCTCAAAGGAATCCCCCCAAAATACATCTTCAAGAATGTTATGTGAATAGCACCAAAGATTAAACAGAAAAGGGTGATTTGCTTTTGAAAGCTGCTGTTGTCTTTTCCATTCAATAAAGATGGTGAAGTAGGATGATAGGTTTGTTTCCTCATTCTTAGGTTCTAGAAGTGCTTCATATGTAATGGGAAACACTAATCCAGAATGTTACAAATGAAAATGTTAAATCCTTATCTGAAGTTAGCTGTGGTACTTCTACTTTAATAGTTGTTTCACTTAATAGCATGTGATGGCTCACATTGCAACAATTACATTCCCTATTTATGTTCTCCAGTATTTTTGTAATGTATAGTTCCTCCAGCACATCTGTGAGACCTCCTGTGCAACTTTTACATTTTAACAGAAGGTATGATAAGTCAGGAGTACTGTCATATTGTTAGACCTCCTGCTCTGTACTCACTCACTTTTGGAGCAGAGCAAAAGTTCTTAAGTGTTTTTTTTACTAGAATACTTCTGAGATTGCAGTGGGAAGGCGGAAAAAGAATATAGATCCTGATCCTTTTTCTACTGAAGCTGTTACAACAACAAGCAAGACCTAATATTCACTGTTAGTATTTAGCAGATTATGCAGTTGTGGGGGAGGTGGTTCTGTTCTCTGAGCATCATGCTTTATCTTGACAAGAAAAAATTTTATTTTATAGTCACATTCCTAGAAGTGTGGACAAAATACTGTGTAAACAAATGCTGGAGCTTTTATATATAAAGTCAGGAATAGGCAAGCTTCACCAAAGACTGATAGCCTTTGGCCCAGAGCTCAAAAATTAAGACATTACCTGCACTGATTCCAGTGTTAAACTCCAGGTTGCATTGCAAATAAGAAGAAGCAGCAGCTAATAATAAGTAGCTTATATATAGAGAGTTATAAAAAAAAATCCAACCACATATATACATATATATATATACATATATATATATTTATATACATATATATATATATAAAACCCTGGTAGTATAGCAATAAGGAAATTTGGCAAGGAAGAGTTGGAGATGGTTAAAATGACCACACTTGGTTCTTCTGAGCAGTGCATCATAATATCATCATAATATCTAACTATGTATGATTAAAGACATTAATGTCAAATTGAAAAATGTTTACTACCATAAAGAAAAGCAACAAGTCTAGGTCAGAATAATGAAATGTCTTTCTGCCTCTTTTCATTATGCGTAGTTAGCTTAGATGATCATCTTTTTAAAATGGTCTTTTCAACACAGCACTCAGTTGGGCTTGCTGGACCTCCCCCCCCCC
>VZTG01010346.1:1377207-1401450 GCA_013397845.1 Melanocharis versteri
CCCCAAAAGAAGCAGCATCCAGTTACTGCTGTTTATTTCTTCAAGTTTCAGGTTCAATCAGCATCATCCTTCTGTCTTGGAACCACTCTGATCCTGTACAGTGATGGTTACCTGCTGTTACCTGCTGGCCCAATTTCAGAATGTAAACAGCTAACAATAATGCTACTAAAAAAAAAAATCAAGTGGAGATTAATTCTCTAAAACACAGTGCTGATTGTGGTAAGGTTTCTGTAAGTCTTGTAAAAGCCTTTAAAAAGTAGGAAGGCTTTTTAGACAAGTGACAGTGATACATCAGGAAGGTAGCTTTCATAGCTTTCGTTTTAAAAAGGCAGCAAAACACAACAGTTGGCAGAATTAGTAAAATAAAGGTGTCCTTCTCTACTGAAAATGAGATTTTGAGTAGGAGAACAAGAGCAGAGTGCAAGGTGAGAAGGAAAAGAAGAAAGAACAGAGATAGGAAGAAACCCAAGAGCAAGATAAACAGTTGCCACAGCTCTTTTGGTATCAATGATTATGGGGCTCTGCTGTGCTAGGTGCTGTTCAGCAGTGCAGTAAATGGCGACTTCTGACTCCGAACCCTCCCTCCTTAAGGCTACATGTTCTGTCCTGTGTATGTATAGTTACAGTATTTATATGCTCCCTCACTCCTTACATCTCCAGATACTTTTCTTTTGAATGTTCTTTCTTCTGTGTTAAGGTAGTAATATTTATTTTTGCAGGTAGCTGTTCTGTACCCCTATTCCATAAGCATCTTGCCCACTGAACCAAAGAAACATTGTATCAGAGTAGGTAATTGAATCTTATCTCCAAGTCTCAGTGTCCCTATCAGTGGGTAATACCTGCTTTTGGTAAGTTCCAAGTCCTTTACTGGGGGAATGGACTTTAGCAAAGCATGTTAGTGTTTGCCAGTTTAAAACTTATGAGACCGGTGGAAAGGATATGGATTTCAGATGACTCAATATAGTACTAAAAATAAGATGTATTTGTGGTAGCTAAATACTGTGCCTTCAGCAGGCCTGCCAGTTGTGTTCCAAGTTGTAAGGGATTGAAAAAGCAGCTGACAGTATATTAGTATAATGGTAGCAGTGATAGCTTAAATCTATTAAGAAGTGAGATTTTGCTTTAGAAAGGAATAGTGTCTCTTACTAGACTATTTGATATCTTTGGGGACAAGCAGTCATGTTTTTGGCCAGAAGATCTCATGAAGATCTGTAGTAAGATGTTGGAGGAAAAAGAGGTAATGTCTTGTAAAAATGGATGTTTTCCCCTATATTCCAGAGTATGGCATGTGGGAGGGAGTAAAACCTTGGGCATTGTTCTTGAAGTAAAATGCTGTTAAGGTTTATCAGTGCGCACTGTTTCACCAGAGGTATGAAGTTAAACTCCTCTGGGCTTACAGCAGGCTTTTCTCCTTGCACTGGTTGATATTCAGCCTTTTTTTTTCCTGCTTCATAGTTTTAAATTTATTGAAACTGTGTATTGTACTTCAAATTGCAAGACTTACTGATCAGCTGTTGTGTACCTTAAATAACTATTTCAAAATCTTGATGTAAGAATAGATTTGAGAAGATTTGAGTTGCTATCAGTAAACAGAGAGAGTCTGAATTGTTCCTAAAATGCCTGTACAGTCTTTCTTTGACTCTTAATATATTTCATAACTACAAAGCTTAATTATTTTTCAGCTTTCCTGTACATTTGTAGTTTGACCCCAAGTCTGGGTTGGAACTTTTTGATGAACATTGTACAATATAAGCTTGCACTGTAGTCCTCATTTAGGAAAGCATGTATAAATTGAGATTGAATTGGTTTTAAATATATCTGCTGTTGCATAGTAAAAGGGTTATGGATTACAGCTTTATTTCCAGCGTTACGCTCCATTGTCAGAGAAAGAGAAGGATGAGTTTGATAGAAAACTCTTCAGAACACATTAATTGGACAGTATATATCAAATATGGAAGAGTGGCACAGTCCACCTGTTTCGTTTAAGTTTTTTTTATTGTCTTCTACAGTGCTTTTGTAAGATTTGTGGTTTTTCCCTGTTTATGCTTCTCAGGGGAGTTCATCACAGCTCCAGTCTTGGACTGTGCAGCCATCCTTTGAAGTGATTCCAGCTCAGCCACAGCTAGTGTTTCTTCGTCCATCAATCCCACCTCCCATTAATACACACTCTGGTGGGAAGAAGAGAAATGACTCCACTAATTACCTGCCCATCCTGAATTCTTATCCCAAAATAGCACCACAGCCCTGCAAAAGAGATCACTCCTTTGATCTAGACGAATGTCAGGAAACCGCTTGCCATAAACGACTCTGCACAGAAGCACCCAAGATGGAGACTTCTCCTGTACTGATGAGCACAGGCTTGCCTACTAGTCCTTTTGCCCACCTACCAGTTAGCTTTAAGACCTCTCAGGATTCTAACCAGCAAAGTTCTTCAGCTCTGGTGACAAGTGGAAAACTGTCAGCTCTTCCTGGTTTTCATCGCGTTTCCAGTGACACTCAGAAAGTGCCAGGTTTGACTCCCCTTTTGCCTTTTGGAACTCTGCAAGCAACAAAATGCACCCTTCATGAGAACGAGAATGCATCACCGACTACAATGCCATCTGCAGTTTGGAGCCCTCCATTGATACCAGAAGAGATTTGCACTACCCCTGAGTTGCTCTTGCAACAACAAAGCAAGTGCAGACGCTTTCAGAATACGCTTGTTGTGCTACGCAGGTCGGGATTGCTGGAGATCACTTTAAAAACCAAGGAGCTCATTCATCAGAACCAGGTGACTCAGGCTGAGCTGGACCGGCTGAAGCACCAAACACAGCTTTTCATAGAGGCAATAAAGAACAATGCTCCACAGTCATGGGCAGAGCTAGAAGCATCTCTAACAGGATCTGATAAAGCTGATAGCAGCCCTGAAGACGCCACTTATCCCAACATGTAGTAAAATGTGCATAGCTGTTGGTCAAGTTATTTCTGTGCCTCCTTTTTCCTGTCTCAGATTTTCACTTGAGCGTTTTTTGAGTCCAAGACTTGCAAAGTTGTATTGACATTAACAATTTGTCTTCAGAGCCAGCTGTGGGACTGGAGTAGCATGATGGGTTCTAGACAGAATGGGTACTTAGTGCTGCACTGTGACCTTGAATTTCATGCTAACTTTGTAATTCCTTGGACTGAAGGAGCTTGGATGTGCTCTGCTGGCATGTTCTCATTCTTGAGGTGAAAACAGTCATTTGCAGTATTCTGCAAGCATCTTCCTATTCCCATCTTCAGATAGTTGTTTCTGAGAGTGCAGCAGCAGAACAGGCCCCACTGTTGGGCCATCATCAATTCCAAGCAGGTGAAGGGAGTTGGTGTGAGGTGAAATAAGTCCTTCTCCCATCCTCTTCCTTCTTTTTTTTTTATTTAGAGAAATCAGATGAATGTAGCAAGGGTGGGAGGCATGTCATCTTGGATAAACTCTCTAAAATTTTATCTGCCGAAGTTTGAACTTCAAAAAACAAACACCAGAACATTTTTTCCTCCATACAGATTGATAGCATTCCTAGGCTGCTTGCCTTGAGATATTGGTAACACTGCTGTGTGCATAAGATACTGACCTTGCTAGCGGAGAGCCACAGTAGTCATGTTACAAAAGCTGTTTTACAGACATTTATTTCATTGCAGTTTATCTAGACACTTAACTACATTGCTCCCTGCAATCTGAAGGGGTTTTTTACTCCCAGAGGCAGATTGTGTTGAAAATTGAGAACAGCTTTGTCTTAGAACATTAAGGAATTGGATCGTCTGTGATACATTCCTTTCTGTGTGACAATGTTTTCAAAAACTAGGTGACTAGGTATTTTGATGCTTTGATTCCTTCTGTCATCTGTTTCAGATTGTTAAAAAAAGAAACTTGAGAGTAGAGTGAATGTCTTGCTAATTTGTGACTAGACCTTTACATTTTCTGATGCCTCTAGGAATCAGTATTGCTGAAGACAGTAGAGAATACTTTTATAGTCCTTCCTCAAGTAGGTGTGTTAGAGAAATTGTAAGAGACTTCTCTCTTGTAAGGGATTTCACCCTTTTTACACTGATGAAAAGAAATTATTTACATGTCTTACGAAGTTGGGTCATGTGAGTCCTATTTGTACTAGCCATGGGCCTAGGGAGAAATGTTGTGGCAGGGTTTGCCCTAGTGGAGCTGCAGCAAACCAGTACCCGTGCCTTTCATGGGATCCTGCCTTTCTGCTGAAGACTGGTACAGTAAGTGGGAATTGTTTAAATGTGTTCACAGACTCTGTTCTGGCATTAATTTTTTTCAGTATACCTGATACAGTTGTGATACTACCATGTGTCATAGCTCGCAGCTTGGCAACATAGAAACTCAGCCAGCAAACCCAGAAGGCAGCACAGTGCACTGTAATAATGCAGGGTATGTCCAATATAGACATAATCTATCAATTGTGATATCTGCACCACATGACATTTGGCAGGATAGATGTGATGGTACCTCAGGCCATTTATGAAAGAAGAAGGTCTTGTTTTCATCTGAACTTCTTACAAGGAGAGGAGGCAGTTCCATTGATCAATTACATGTAATAGGCCTAGAGGTGTGAGGTATGAGAAAGTGCATAGGATATTTTTCCTGCTTTTCCTGAAGTAGGAAAATTCTACCTATTAAATAGAGAGGAGAGTTTGAAGTTCAGAATATGTATTTTTAGGAAGTGATTGCCCTAGAAAATAAGATGGTGGGCTCAGGGTGCCTAGAGATGAAAGAGAGGCAGAAAAAATGAAGTCCAATCGTAGCTGTTTGAGACAAGGAAAAATGAGTCTACCAGTGACGTTCTCCATTCTATTTCCACTGCTCTAATAGAGTATAAAGGAATGAAAAACTTGCGTTGCAGGGCAACACCATCTGACTTAGGGAGACTTAGCTAGTGGAAATCTCTCATAGTCCTTATGGTACCACATGTATTTTTTTCCCTGACATTACGGAGGGTGGGCTGAAGTGGGTTTGCTTACAGCTAATGGGCCTTTCAGCTGGTGTAATTTGTATAAATATATGTTCAATAAATCTGTGAATAAAGTCCAGCAGTTGGTTAGAAATCTCCTACTGGGCATCAGTCCAGACTTAAGTAGTATTTACTGAACTAGAAAAATCCACTCTGGAACTCATACTTAAATCTGGGGCCCCTTAGGAAGCATATCCCTAGATAATGGGAAACCTTAACATCTATAAAAGAAAGGATGTTGAAGGTCTCTGGTGATAAATATGTCATCAGGTACCATTCTGTTCAATTTTCTTAGCTGCCTTTATTCCTGGGAGCCCTGATAAAGCTTTAAAATAATAAGGGCTTTCCTTTCTTGGCTGCAATGTAATAAAATAGGTTAGCTTGGAAATGCATTGAGAAAATTAGTTGACTACATGAGGACCAGGATAAGTCTGGATTCTGGGCAGGATCTGAAACTGGTCCAGTAGATTTGAACAGAAATGTTAGTGTCTGAGTGCAAACGGTAAGCAATGAACTCACAGGTTTTTTTCATCTTTCAAGCAGCAAGACTTGGTATTAAGAAGTTAGCTGAAGACAGCTATCTTGGTCTAATCAGTCATGTGGCCTGCTGCAGCTTCAGGTGTTTCTGACAACTTAGAAGTGGGGTAACTTGATGGGTCAGACAGACTGGTTTTTATATTAAGTTTTAATAAATGTTGGTATTTTTGATTACTTTTACTATGTCTTTTTGAAATTCTACTGTTCTAGTTGGAATGTAAATATTTTCTGTACTTTCAAAGCCCATTGCTAGCTCTGAATACAGTAGCCTAACACCTCTGTTGTAGAACATGACCTTTTTGCTAAAACTTTACAGAAACTGACTGTGAAATATGAATGAAATAAAGTATATACTTGAAAAGTTTGTGGGTTATTTAGTGCTGTTGAACTGCAAAGTTCCTGGTTCCAAAGCATGCTTTAAATACAGCTCCACAGCAGCATGTTGCCCATGTGGGAAAGTGCAGATCCAAAAGTGATACTATGATGTATCTCTATGAAGAAAGTCATGTGAGCTTTAACAGTATCTATGAATTAAAGGGTCTCTGGGAGGAGCATGCATAGAAATGGGCTGCACAGAACTTTAAAAATACGTTGTCGTGGGTGACCGCTGCCATAGATCTGTCATGAACAACCTGGAAGGATTTTTCCATCTCCGAATTGTTGTCTCCATGATGACTGTACATTATGCTCACAGTCTGTGCAGGGTGAACTCCTACACTGTCTTAATCCTGTCAGCTGGGTATGCAGAAGTTTGAAATTGTGAAGTAAGAATCTTGGCTACTGAAAGAATTACTGGAGTAAAAGATTTTATCCTCTCTCTTGAAAAAAACTCTCCAACTAAATCTGTATACCAGCTTTTCACCAAAACGCATTTCTTTGAAATGAGGCTGTCTTTACGTGATCTTTCTTTTGTTCAAATATGACTCTTGCAGGGAGAACTAGGCAGTCATGCCCAAAATATCCAGCAGCCTCGTGGCATGAGATCTTGTCCTAAGATACGAGAGATTCTGGTCAAAGCTCTTACTTGGCACCAGACAAGACAATTTGAATCTCATTGCCTTATATCCAAAAAGGAGTGCCATCAATAGGAATAATTTTATTTCCTGAGACTGGAAACTCAGTTATTGCAAATTTTGTGTTCATAAAAGTATGGATACAATTCAAGCAGGAAATTCTCAGGTTTCTGTCTCTTCTGACTACCTTTTCCTTTACATGGTTAAGTCTATCTGCAGCATGGCAGGCCTCTTCACCTTTATTTCACTGAGGCCAAAAAGGTGAATTTCTTCTTTCAGGTGCATTGCATCTGTCTTGTTTTTCTTTCTCACGATAAAAACAGTCTGAAAGGAACAGTACCCCTGCAGGCTTGGGCTGAGCAATCTCCTGGCATGCAAAATTTCTGGCATCCACTAGGTTGAACAGAGCATGCTGTTACTGCTTTTATTTTCATAATTTCTAGTACAAAAATGAAGGGTCCCTCCCTACCTACACAATTTTACACTCTCACTGTACCTAGGTGATGCTTCTTTCAGGTGGCAGTGTAATGCAGCCATATAGTCCCAACTGTTTTGCATGGTCCTACATGTCCAAAATGCTCATGCCCACTTCTCTTCTGTTTTTAAATCTACCTCCTTTGAGGTATTTGCATGAGAAAAATTTAACAGTTCCAGTGTAATCTGATTCAGAAGGCAGAAGGAAACACCATGTGTTCAATCTGCTCTCTTACAGAGCACAGTTTCCAAGACTTCCTCAAATTCTTGTCTGAACTAAAGCCGTTCTTAGAAGAAGCATCATGCATTGATTTGAAAGCTCATAGGATTAAGAATCCACCCAAATTGTTTAAAGTATAATTACTTACTGTTAAACACACCCCTCTTATACAGAGCCTGAATTTGTTGTCTTTCCATATCCAGCTGTCAGATCTTTTGTCTGTTGTCTGTTAAACTGAAGTGCATGGTGTGACATTGCTGTTTTCACTGTAGGCATTTACAAACGGAACAAGTCACTCTTCAGCTTTCTTTTTTAAAATAAGTAAATAGACTCAAGTCTTCTGGATCCTCTGTTTGTCTGTGGCACTCTTCTTTGAATCCTTTACGATAATTTAAATGCATTTTTAAATTGGAACACTAATAGCAAAACAGGACTGCTAAAAGAATTGTACTCTCCCTACTACTACTCCACCTCATTTTTTATAAAAGTCTTTGCCATGACATCGGATTTGAAGTATAAATAATCCCTGCGCCTGCTGCTTCTGTGGTTGGCGAACCCCTGTCCTGTATGTTTCCACATTCCTTTGAATGCAGTTTGCAGCCAGAAAGCAAAGCAAGCTGGTTTTAGGAAGTGGCCAGTTGTATTCATTAGTTTTCTCTGCCTTTCTCCTTTGAAACGTTTTCATCTTTAGATGAGATTTTAAAGGTAATTTTATCTCATATTTCAATAATTGAAAATAATATTAAATAATGTTATAGTTAAGAACCAGTTTTTAAAATAAGAATAGAAGATTGTGCTAATGGATGTCTGTATACAATTCAGAAACCATAGTTGCAACATATTTCATACCAGCCAGTTAATTTTGTATAAATCTGGCTTCAGTCTCATGTGGCACACTTTTAAATGCCCATCAGTAGTATAAATACTACATGTGTGTTGGCTTTCAGTTGGTCTTCAACCAACTTTTAATTCTAGCTGATGAATATAAGGAGTAAGTTTTATCTGACCAGCTCTATTTCTTATAAGCTTTAGTAATTTCAATTAGTTTTGCTTTTTATGTCCTGGAATAATCAAAAATTATAGGTTATTCCATTATTTTATTTCCATTGTCCCGCTATGTCAGTTTAGATCAGTCTACCTACTCACTGAAAAGCTGCTGCTGTATCAGTTCTTTCCTCACCTTAGTCCTCTGGAGTCTTTCCTAGTAGTGTGAAATTCATTTAAATAGTATTGGTGGTCCAGAGAGGTTCTTGATTAGCTGTCAAATTTCCAGTCACAACTTATTCAGACTTGCTGAATTTGAAATGCATAATAACTGTTGTTTTAAATGTTCTGAATTTATTTTTGAAGTGGAAATCAAGCTACTGTTATGACCTGAGAGGAATAATACATCTTTTTTCTAACTGCTCGACAGGAATTTTTTGTGAAATACTTTTGCCATTATGCACTGCAGCATTATAATTTTTATCTTGAACTGAAGCGCTGCCAGCGAAGATTTCTTATGCATCTCATACATATTAAGAAATGGAGGAAATGGACTTTCCAGGGCCAAAAGGGGAGTTTCATCAACTTCTTAATTGTTTTCTTCATCTTCTTATTGTGATTAAATTAATTTAGTTAATTGGAACTGAAATGCTTCTTACCATGCTCATTTAACACAATCTTACTTTTTTTCCCAGACCAGTAGTATGATTTTTTTTTTAGGCCAGGGCTAAGAAATCCAATAACAGACAGAAAACCAATCCTTACTGTTTTTTAACAGGTAGGACTGCTTGAAAACTCTATACGTTTTCAGTGGAAAACTCAGGTGGTTTTTTTTGAAAATGGAAAAGTCTTTTGGCTGAAAGCTTAAGTGTTTTTCGGTGTTAGTCATAGTACTCATTTTTCAGTGAATCTCAAGCACTATGGCAATAGTCTGGACTGTGGGAAAGAGGGAAGGTGTTATTTCTCTAAAGAAAGGAGGTAAACCTTCATCTCCTTCACCTGGATTGTTTTGGGTTGCCTGTACAAGAAACAGGACCCCAACTTTGATGAGTGGTTCCACCAGCTCACTGAAGATGCAGAACCCCACATAGCCAGTCAATTGTTGTCAATCGCTCAGTTGTTTGCAATGGCATAGGAGACTAACAGAGAGATCCCAAATGAGTGAGGATGAAACAGCGTCTCCTGAGAAAATTGCTGGCTTAGTGAGTACAAATACCGTTTTTTCACCCTAAAAATTCTACTTTAAAAAAAAGTTAAGGGTTTTGTTTGGTATAAAACATCATGGTGCTGGGTAGGTGTTGGTCTGCATTTGCCAGAGGCAGAGTTCAGTGCAGTGACTATTTTGTGAAATGGGCAGTGTTTAGTGTGCAAAGTGTGAAATATGAGTGGACAGTGGGAAAGCTGTTTTACCCGGGGTGAATGTTAGCAGTGCCTATTGTTTTGTGTTCTTGCTAAGTATTGTCTCCCATGCAAATGATAATGTTGCACATATCCAAATGTGTTCAGAAGTCAGAATAGGGTATTCTATATCAAAGTGAAATTGATTCTCACTGTTTAACATCCTACCACTAACCATGCTTGCAGAACACTTACA
This sequence comes from Melanocharis versteri, assembly GCA_013397845.1. NCBI lineage: Eukaryota > Metazoa > Chordata > Aves > Passeriformes > Melanocharitidae > Melanocharis > Melanocharis versteri. Next base: position 1,387,012 of record VZTG01010346.1, read on the forward strand.
CATTAATGCTTTTTGAGAACAGTCTGAAAGTGGGTTGCTGAAATTGTGTGATAAATGGCCAGAAAGTATTCCAAAACATTTGATTGCAAGCTGATTGTGCAAGGATGAAAGTCTGAGTTTTATGGTAATCATCTAAATAGTGAAATGCCTCCAGATGCATGATGGGAGCTGCAGCCAACCCAAACTGGGACAGAGCAGAGCAAGTTACTGCGCCGAGGTCTGTTGCTGTAGTGCTCCTGGTCCTGTGCAGTAGCAGCATTTGGACAGAGACTGTTAAGAGACTGTAGTTGACAGGTGTTGTCATTGAGAGTGAAATGTTGGTGCACAGATAAACCAATGGCCCCGACTACCTTCAAGCAGTTCAGAAACAAGCTGGGCAGTCTGAACACGCACGTCATGGCCAAAGCCAAAGGCTCTATTCTTTGAAAGACTGGGATTGGAAGGTCAAACTTGCCTGCACGTTAAAATTGTTGCCCCATTCAATTTTTTCTGCAGCCAAACTTAAGAACAGTGGTGTTAGGAGAAGCAGAGTGATACACTGCCTCTCCCTGATCCTGGAGCCAGGAAAGTTATGGGAAGGATAATTGCAGTTTCTAAGATTTGCTTTTTTTTCCAAGTTCCACTGCTTCTCCAGCACCTAAACACCTACCAGCCTGAGACACTACAGCTATCTGATGTGAAATGTGTATCAGTGAGCTTTGTTGGGTGCCTTCCATTCCAGGAGGAAAGTGATGCCTTGATACCACTTTTCCTGTTTCCTGTTCCCACGTTATAACATCTGTTTATCTGCAGATGAACGTCTCAGAGGAGTGCCCACATTCTTGCTTCATCTCACTGCTCTGGCAGTCAGCTCAGTAACAACCAAGTGCTCAGTAGCCACACAGAGATTCACTATTTAATAAAATATAATGACGATAACAATAACAAGCCACTGCCTACCTCTCATATTAGTATGAGGAAGGGAGGAAAACACTCCGTTGTTCTCCACAGCTTAGTTTATCTTTGGGCATGCTTTTGTAATTTCTTTATCACACCCTGTTCATATTCAAGATCAGTCCTTAGTACATCATTTTTTCAGTAAATATATCCGTTTTAGGCCCCTTCAATATATGACTAAAAATAAGTCTCAATGTGCCTGAGATTGTTTTCTGTTTGGGATGAGAACAAGTATGGCAGCACTCAGTCCTTCTTGGATCTTCATACATTTCCATGGCACCCAAGCTCCGGGTGAGAACTTCTCTAACCTAAGCACATATAACAGCACGAAATTGATCCTGGCAATTGTGTTCACACTTAATGTCCTACAAGTACCATTAGCATTGACTGTCTAACATATGCTTTTGAAATTCTTCCTTATTTTGAGATTTGCTCCAGTCTCTTTCTTATTAACTCTAAAAAGATCTTGATGAAAATGTGATATTTACAATGTGTAGCATCAGGTCTCGGTCTTACTTTAGAGATTACTATTAATGTTCGATATTTCCTTGGCATGAGAAAGCATTTGTTTTAAATCACACACTGTTGTCAATGCACGGTAATTTTCCATTGCTTTTCTACAGTCTAAATTGTCACATCAGGTAGAAGATAAAATAAGAGAACTTTGAGTGAGGGACTGGTTGCCATATGGCTGACACCTAAAATCTCGGCAATTTGACATGAAGAAGGTGGGAAAAGATGAAGTAAATTCCGCAAAATTAATTCCATAAGTAGATGGCAGCTGTTAGTAAAGGAGAAAGAACAAAGACAAAGGAAAGGAAAAGAATACTGAACACCAGTGTTACCAAAGATTTTTCTCACAGATGTGTGAAAATAGATTTTAATGTAACTGTTCACACAGTAGACCAGTTTTCCAGGTTTCTTTTTAAAAATCTGTTTTTAAACACAAAGATTTTTTTCCCCATTTGATTTAGATATATAAATGTATCTTGGTGGTGAAGAGGAACTAACTTGCTGCTTTCATTGAGTGGTCCCTCCTCACCTCCAGCCAAAAAATATGCTGGAGGCTTAAATTTGTTGCTTCAATCCCACAAATCACACCCACCTCAAAAGCACTTGGCACTGGCATTGGTACTGCTGCATGAAATAATTCAAACAATAACATATGGCTGGAATTGAGATGGCCCCAGGCTCAGTTTCTTGTTTCCCCTTGTAGAAGGCACTTTGATCTTCTCAGCTGTGAAATGGGAAAAGCAAAAGTTGTTCCCTATTATAAAGTGCTTCAAGCTTCTTGTATAAGAACTGGAACAACAAGTCATGGCTGTGGGCCATGGTTCTGGTGCTAGATTTTCTAAAGGCTGAGCATTTGTGTGGTTATACTAACCTACATTTTGTTTTATGTTAATAGATTAAACTACATACTCACTAGGTTAATTTCCTTACTGTAATTCCACAAGTGACTATAGAGACTGTTTTCTTATGGTTTGGAAAACTGAAAGGAAAAAATACAGCTGATTAAAATCTCTACTTCTATGCCTATCCAGGGAAACTTTTATAAATATCTCAAGGTTGATAAGGTTAGAGGAATGGATAGAGGGCTAGCTGGCTGTGTTGCAGACACTAAAAAAACCTTTTGTGGTGTAAACTGACTTCTGTTGTGCCCCACTCATGTATTAATTTATGCCCACACATGTAATTTTCCTTTCCAGCATGTAAACCTCTTCATGTAACTGTAATAATGCAACATATGAAACTGGGGTCAAAAGCCTGGAGACTTACCAGATGTCTCATTATTCTATCTAAAAAGCTACAATATTTGAAATCAGAAAAATGCCCTCAATGCAGTCCTGTAAGTCATTGAGTACTGCAGTCTAACCAGCATACCTGCAAAACACATGAGTAAAATGAAGAGTGTGAGTAGTGCAGCTGCAGTTATGGGATTATGTCTATGCTAGAAGCTAAGAATATGCTCAAATCTTTTTTCCTGGGCTGAGCTACAGTTCTCTGCTACCTGTAGGACTGAGTGTTTTCATTATTGTCTTCATCTATGAAGCTTCTGTCCTGCTTGGTTGCATGTGTTTCCATAGTTCGCACAATTATGTTGGGGAGATGCTGGGATTTGTCAAAGCCTAAGGTAAAAAGGATCAGGACTTGTAAATACTGACTTTTGAGATAGCGTAAATTTTTGAAATCATCTCAGATGGCTTCTAATCTATAGTCGGCCATTAATGAGTGGAATTTTTTTATGCCTTGAAGAATCTTTAGAGGCACAGTCTTGCCATTTGTGCACCTATGTAACCCAGATGATTGAGCCTTCCTCCCAAAATTCACATTTGTTAAAAGACTCAACATTTGGCTAGTTAACTGCAAAATCATTACTTTTTCTGATGTGCTAGAGACTTCTGACCACCAGAGTAATGCTTCTTATGCCTCAGGGACTTCCTGTGGGGAGTGAAAATCTGTACAGCCTCTTAACACTTCAACTTAAATATGAACTTTAATTTTAGCCTTTTGCTGGAAATCTAAATTATGAATTGGATACATTTCCACTGGGGTTTCAGTAAGTAAATTTTATCAAACAAGTATAAAAGGTCATTCTAGTTGATTCATAAATAATAATAGCTGAGCTAATGAAATGTCTGCTTTCTCCTCTTTGGTATTTCCCACATACTGTAAAGGTCTCCCAATTCTTCCATGCAAATATTTTCTATATGACATGTGTGTTTTATCAAAAAACATATTTATGTTATTTGGAAGGAGAGGGAAAAGGAGCAAGAGTAAAGAAGAAAAAGAAAGGCTGCCTTAAAATTATGTCAGAATTCAAACCCATGACTTTGTTTTGATTTTCTTCTTAAATATGTCATCACAGAGGCGTTACCAGCCTCTCTCATTGGCCCAGTTTTGGCCAGCAGCACATCCATCTTCAGAGCCATCAGCCATTGGCTCTGCTGGAAATGGTGGGAAGCTTCCAGTGGCTTCTCACGAGAGCCATCTTTGTGGCCCCCTGCTACCAAAACCAGGCCGTGCCAAACCAATACATGATCTTAAATCTTTTATGACATCTCAGTCTGCGTGTGTTTATGTAGCTGCTCTGTTTGAGGGTCTTGACATCGCCAGAAGTTCTTAGCTGGCAGCATTTTTCCAAACCATCTGGAAGTTGTGTTATGGGAAGTTAACACACCTAACTGTTCATTTCAAGGTTAGAAAGTCAAATAGAAATTCAGTAGGACAACCAATGCTAAAAGCTCTTTGGTGTAATGAAGGCAAGGCTGCTGCAAGGATGGCTCCATAAGAGCACTGGAGCACTCCTTGGTCCATGTTTGCTGACTTTTGGTGTAATCTCCAAGGACTATTTATTCCCCTGGCTTTCTGGAAAAGAGCTGGAAAAGCAAAAAACCCATATGTGGACATGGTATTATTGAGACCGTCTTGCTGTTTGTTGTCTGACATGTTTCCATAGATTTAAATATCTAGCAGGACACAGAGACTCCACATAGGTTTAAATTTTCTTCTCCCTTTATTTGTATTGGACAAGTAGGTCATTGCTTTAGTTCAACTACGATAGTTCTGGCTAGTCTTTAAATAACTCAAAGAGAACTATATGGACTCTGCTGTTGCTACTTATGGTTTCTATCCATGCATCTCCTTCTTGTAACATAATTTGCTGTTCAAGAGAGAAAAACCCTTTTGGCTCTGCTGGGGCTTTGAGGTTTTTTAAGCAGAAAGTGATTAGCAATGAGTTTTCTTAACTTTCTTTGTGTCCATTCAGCCAACAATCAATGAAGTTAACTTGAATTCTGTTGTCATACCTCATACTGCCTGATGACTCTCATCATCCCTACGCACATCAAATCACTTCTGCTCTCACTGGGGCCACTTTCTCTGATTGCTCTCGACCTCAGCTTTTCTTTCAGTCCAGGACTGCTTGTCCTCCTCCAGCTATATCCTTACAGTTAATGAGTCTTCTCATTCATTCAGTCTGTCTCCTTGAAAGTATTTTTAGACTGTGATCATCTCCCTTGAGTTGGCTATTCCTTAAGATAAATGCTATTTCACGTCATCTTTTCTCCTATGTTCCTTATTACTTGAGACTTTTACGTTTTAACTCTAGATCCTCTGAGGATATCTAATGAAGACCTTTTGGCATGCAGGCCTTCAGGGCCGCCCAGTAGTGCAGTATGAAGAGGAACACAATCTACTACTTACTTTGCGTGAGAGTCTCATTATACATAAGAACAGATTTCTGGTTTGCTTCAGAGCTGCATCCCCTAATTTCCTCTATACTGCCATTGCAAAGACTTCTGAGACCTCAGAGGTGAGACCATTTTTTCAGATAGTCACACTTAAAATAGACAAGCCACTAAGCAAAAGTCTGAGGTTTCTGTGCAAGGTCTGTAGCAACAGGGAGCTTTTACTTCAGCCACTAGCATTACCAGAGAAGAAATCTGGTGGTCATCTGATTTTCCAAAGCCAGAGAAGCCTAAGTGCTTTATTTTTAAAACCTTTGCAAGTATTTAGACATTGTCACAAGAAATCATGTTCCAAAATATATTTGCTATTGCAGCTGCTATGTAATGAAATGCAAATAGTAAGTAATGACTCTTAAAGCACAGAAAATGAGAAGCTTTTATTATTTATCCTTAGAAAACTTTAGAGCCATTGAACAGATTTAGAATTTGCAACATTGCCATTGAGCTCAGCCTTCATTTACTAAATCATAGCTAAGAGCAAAGGTTCTGTTCACAGTTGCTGAGCCCTGTTACATTTTCTTGCCGAGGATTTCTGTGAGTATAGAAAGGTATGACAAGGAAGGGATGTCAGGGCAGCTGACTAATTAAAAAAATACTCTTAACTGTTCCTGCAGAACCACTACCCCAAACAGGGCACACAGTCTGCACACCTGGGAATGAGCAGAGAAATAAGACAGTATACAGGGTCAGTCTAATGTTACATTTTTATAGCTCTTTCCATCCCAGAGGATCATAACTGTAAAGGCTGTATCCATCTGAAAGTCCCACCACAACTGCTGAAATCCAGTAGTTTGCTGCAAATGAACCATTTAGCTGCATAAAATGGTGATGCAGCAATTTCCAGCCAGGAACACAGGTGTCTGACAGGAAGAATAGTTATGCGTGACTGTGTTGCTGCAGTGACGCAAACTGGGATCTATCTGTGCTACTGCAAGGACTGAAATTCTGTGGTAAGGGCAGATAGATGTAACCCTGACACGGGGGCTGGGCATGATCCAGCCCTGAAGTGAAGAGGCAACAGGCTTCATGGGCAACTAATGTTGTACTGGATGGATTCTGCCCTTGCAGAGTGGCCCAGTGAAACTCTGAATTGTTTTGCCCTTCTCAGTGTGCAGCCCTAAGGAGCTTTACAGCCCGAGACACTGTGGCAGCAGGTGCCAAGTGCCATGAGCTGCCCGAGACTGCAGTGTCCCTTAAAAGCCAAAAGCAGAGGGCAAAGATGTCAAACCATAATTTCTGCTGGTGGGAGGTAGCTTCTGGCTGAAATGTTGAAAGCCTGTTGTCTTTAAGTCTACAAAAGTGGAGAAATTGGATCAGTGAGTCTGTGGAATAGTCCTTCCAAGGCAAAGTGTATGGCATGAGACTCTGGCTCTGGTTCCAGTGTCTAGGTGACTGTCTGCTCACCTTGGCGCCATTTGCCAGGAAGGAATAATTTATGTCGAGATGCTGTTTGTGGGTGATTATAATAGCTTAATTTTCTCATAGCTTTGAGTTGACAAGCTTTGAGTTTGGTCGTGTAATTTATAAATAGAAATTAAAATGGGTCTGCAAATTGGTTATTAGATGCATTTTTAGATTGGTCATTACATTAAAGTGGGGACGATGAAAGGACTTGTCAAAAATCACATGATGAATTATTGGCAAAGCCAATAAACAAATCCTGATTTCTTCCTTTGACACATCCTGTGTATGCTGTAACAAATGTACAGAGACAGCTAATGACAGCTAACTGTCAAAAAGCAGAGTACAGCTCATGTAAAAAATCAGAATACCTTTTATTGTTCACTGTTAGAGAAAATACAGAATATTACACACAGAAACATATATACATCCTTCCATGTTTTAGTTATCCAGCTAAGGGTTTTTCCACTATATCTTCAAGGTTACTCTGCTCATCACAATAGACTTTGTTTGTTATTGATTCAGAGGTGTATTCAAGTGTAAAGCGGTCAAAGATGGTTACAAAGCCTGTAGGAACGAGTGACTCCATTCTGGCTTGTGAGAAATGCAAGGATGAAAGCAAGGTGCATTCCACTACCGGAAATGCACCAAGAGCATTTCTGAGGAAGAAATGACATTTTTCACGGCTTGTCAGCATACTCCCCAGCCTATTAAAGAGGAGCAATGGATTCCTATCCAGCCCACATAAGCTGATGCACTTTGCCAAAACAGAGGCTTCTCGTTGCAGCTGCTGGGGAATCCAGTGCTATGATCCTGGTAGAGATGTCATGGTATCCTTTCTTAAGGCATCTATAAGCATAGGATCTCAGGACTGATCTAATAGGCTGTCGCTGCAGCTAAAAAACAACTGACACACAAAGTTGATTAATCCCTGTAGTAATTCTATTAACATCCTTAATGGAGTTATAACATGGATGATTTTACCCCTCTGCAGCAATGCGAGAGGGAATTGCCTTGGAGAGCCCGTAACTAAAGTGTGGCAGGGTTGTCTGAGGAAAACATTTTTCTGTTTGTTTTAGTGCAAAATGAAGTGCCCTGATGGGCTGGAAAACCTCCCTGTCTTCTGGGATTTTGAACTCTTCACAGCACTAATGGTGCATTTGTCCCCTGTGAGGGGGTGATGCATCAGGGCTCTGACACTGCAGCAATGCTCTTGGCACCCTCCCAACTGCTTGTTGTGTGGCCACACTTCCTTCTGTCTCTCTCACAGGTATGCATAGCCTGTCTCTTCACACAGCTTCTCAAACACAGCATTTTCATTCACCTTTGTGGTTTCCTCTCCTTGTCCCTCCATCTGATCATGATTTATCTGCTTGCTGCTCCCTGTTAGATGGGAAGCTTTGCCTGGACTCTGTCACTGGACAAAGGACTGCTAAAAATAAGTAGCAGAGCTACAGTCTTGACCTACCATTGTGTAGGGAACAGATCAAGAAAAGAAATGAGAAATTCTCAATTTCTTTTTGTTTTCTTCCTGATTTTCTAGCCTGTGGAGAGAAGGTTTACCTGATGCATTAACCATGTTCATAGCCTGTTCCTAGGACAGCTTGATTGCATTGCAGTTCTGTCATTAAAGGCTTCTCAGTATTGTGAATCAAGAATCATATCTTGAGATGGAAGGGACCCACAAGGATCATTGAAATCCAACTCTTTGCCCTGCACAGGACAACCCCAAGAATCACACCATGTACCTGAGATCATTGTCAAAACACATCTGGAATGATGCTCTCATGTGAAGTTACCTCAAGTATGTAAGAGCCAAAAAGGCACCCCACAAAACCCTCCCAAAGACTAGACACCATTTTTACAGTCTTCCACAACAGCCCAGGCTCCTGCTGCAGTTTATTAAGACTATATAGGGTGACTAATGGGGCTGGGGATTCAGACAGGAAGCCACAGGAGGATCTAAGTTTTCTGCTAGTTCAAAGACTGTTGCCACATATGCAGGTGCAGTGATGTGACTACTAAGCTGCAGTATCTCATCTACATGTTTTGTGATTTCCATGTTAATATGCTAAATTTATTCCATTTGATAGCCCATCCTTTCCTCCCACAGCGGCTGCAATCCCGAGAGATGGAGTAGCCCAGCTCTGTAGTGATCCAGGAGACAGTGGGAGAGAACAGGGAAGGTGTTGAGTGTGTGGGATTCACACACACGCACGGGGATTTTATTTCTCTTTCTGCCTACGGTAGTTACTCTCCACGTTCTGCACAGGGATGAGAAGTCCTAGCAGCCACTTCTTGCCAAAGACTTCTCGCAGGTTCTCCCTCCAGGGCCGGGCTCTTACCACCATTCCTTTCCGCACCTGGTACCGTGTCTGCCCACGCAGGATCAGCAGCATCTGGTGGCAGCAGAAGCCGGCGCAGGCCAGCCCAATCCCAAGCCAGAGGTAGAGCATGAGGATGACAAACATCTCAGAGCTGAGGAGAGCTCCTGCAAACCAGGAGGGAGGGAGGACAATAAAAGGAAGAGCTTAGACACACCCCACATGCAGTGTAACACAGCCCCAGGAATCAACAAACCACCTGTTTTCTCTGGACATAAGTGGGGAAGTAGGAACAAGACAGGCTGGTTGCTCTAACTGTATTAAATTATTTCCTTCATAGTGTCTGATGCAATGGACCTGCTGAGGAAGTACTAAAATGATAATGGTCTCTGTACACTTCTCCTTTTGCTGTTAATGTGAGGATCTAGATTACAGGGACAAATTCAGCCAGAAGTAAAGCATATCTGTAAGACTCCAGCACTATTTTGAACAATTATTAATTTATTTAAGGATTTACCTGCTCATCACAGTGAATCTAAGATTTCTAGGATTTTGAAAAGACAAGTAGATCCTACAGCATGTGGATCCTTCTAGAAGCCTCATTCTTTGTGTTAACACAAGGCAGAAATATTTGAGATTTCTCTTTGTCTCTACTATATAAGTATGTGTGTATATATATATATAAAAATATATTAAAATGTTAAAAAAGAAAAATAAATCAATAATGACTTTCCTACCTTTGGGGCAAGGCAGTTTTCATGTGAATACAAGAAAGAAACAGAAACCTTTTTAAAATACAATCCAAATTCCTTTTATTAGCTGCTGCTAGAATACTCAAAATACTTTGAATATCTGAAGTTTCTAATTCAGCTGGGGGGTTTTTAGTATATATTTATGATGAATATATTTGAATAAAAATATACTGTAGGCCCTTTCCTCTACAATGATTTTAGAACTCCTTCTGGAAAATATTAGTATAACAGCAGGTGTCACTGAGTGACCTTTCAGTGTGTAAGCAGATCTAAACCTATTAATATAATGTTCTCTGTGTGCCCATATGATGTTTATACACATATTTTGTGAATATTGGTATATTATTAAACACCCATATTTACACACAGGCATATTTACACAAAGGAAATGAAATGCGTGTCAATACTGCTATAAATAGCTGATATCTTTTCACTGGTTCCTGTAAGGTTTAGAAATAAAAAAGCTCTCACATGCTTCTGTTCCTCTGGGAGACCATGGGCCCTACAAAATCAACTGTGTTAGAGCAAGGATTGCACGGACAATAGAGGCGTGCTGTCTAAAAGAGGTACATAGGTGCTTCAGGTTTTGAGTTCAATAGAAGGGTCATTGGATATGCATCTCTTGCTTCCCTTATGCAGAAGGCTGGATTAGGTGGTATCATCTGGTTTTGCAATCTGTGAATCCTATCTTTTCCACCTGGCAGTGCTGTAAGTGAGAGATTGGGGCAGGCTCCTCTGAGGATAATTTGTAAGGACATTGACTACAGCCTCAAGCTTTCAGAGACTGTCCTCACTTGAAAAAGGCGCAGGAATCATTCAGTTTTCTTCCTAAATGCAATGTCATCTTTCCCTTCTTATTAGATCCCATTCAGCTCAGTGGGCTCCGTATGCAACACAGCAAGAGAAGAACAAGCCCCTTAGGATAATGACAAATCCTCATACCAATTCTGTCAGAATAACTTAATCTACCAGGTAGGAAGCCCAGAGCCAAATATTGGATTCTTTGTCCCTCTTTTACTGGACCAAAGTGCGACAGACGTTTGTTCTTTCCTACAGCTGATACTGAGATGGGATACGGAGAGAGACATTTTCTTTAGACCCTTTGCAATGCACCTATATAAGCTTTATTTATATGACTTGCTGAAATTCAACATCCAGGAAGTTATTACCCTTGCTTCCCCTTGAAAATACTAAGCCTCTCTGAGCCATCCTTTCCAGATACATGATTTTTTTAACCGTTTCTTCAGGTTACCTACATGAAGCATTTTCTATTATTTATCTTGTGGGTCCAATCTGATGTGTTTACAATAGTGCTCTCCATTTGTCCCTCATCCCCACAATCTCTTTCAGTCTCGGGTTCTTTTTTGCTCTAAGTGATCCAGTGTGATCTCAAGCTTATATTGCCATCTATTTTCCATGCCAGAAAAGCTGTATTGTAGGCTGCAGTTATAGACTTTGGATCAGATTCTAAAATCCATGCCTGAGTACAGTCTGGGCAGAATGAGCCAGCTGAAAACTTTCCCAGCATGAAAGCAGGGAACACTTAGTTGACATGAGACCAGCAGATTCACCCTCATCCTCCTTTGCTACTTCTGCAGTACAGTGGGCATGATGGAGAAGAAGAAAGATAAAGTTTTTTCCCTGCTGTCACAGTTCTCTGTTTGGATCATACAACAACCCTTAAGCAATAGTTACATTAGCTGAAAAATACTGTGTAAGCAACCCTTCCAGGTAACTGTTCAAGACTGTGTTTTTCTTTCCTGAAATGGAGGTTAAATGTGCTGGTAGAAACCCAGAAGACCCTTCCTCCCAAGCAATCAAGACACCACATGCCTGTATCTTGCTGTGTGGGGCAGCAGTTCTCTTCTCAGCAGAACTGAGGTTTGGTGGGAGCTGCTGGAAGCTGCTGCCTCTCAAGGGTGTTCTGGCTGTTAGCTCTGCACCCAGCCCCATTGTGTCCCACTCAAACACTGCCCACATGCTGTCTTGGCACCACAGTTGCTGACACCAGAGCTGGGGCACTTCAGTGTCTCTGCAAATATATGCCAGGACCCACCTCTGTGCAGATGAGCCCTCAGAGTCAGAGAGAACTAATTCCTTGATAATCTCCTCCCACATCGCTGCTCCCCTTCCCAGACTGCTGTGCTGAGCAGAGCTTAGGCACAGGGGAAAATCATTCCCAGTGTTTTTAATGCTAGTAAAGCTCATGCAACATTATTTACAAAAATTCTTCTAGTTGGAAAAATTATTCCATAAAAATGTCATGGCAGGGTTTCATGTTTATTGTCTCTCAGTGATTACCATGACAAATCCGCTAATTTGCCAAGTAGAGAGATATTTGTTTGTTTTCAGATGGCAACCCAGCCTGGAATCTGAAAAGCAAGCTGGGGCCTCTCTGGCTCCTGTATCCCCAGCAGTGGAAGTCTCCATGCTCAGATCTTAATCAACATTTCTGGTGACAGTGCACAAGCCAAAACAGACTCCCTTCTTACTGAGCTCAGCTGAACCTGCAAAGCTAAAATATATGGGATACCTATTTTAGTCTAGTAAAAGCTGATGTAAGTGTGTGAGGCAGGAGCTGCATAGGGGGGAAATGGCAATTTTCTGCAGTCGCTCTCAAGGCAGAGTAACAGTTTAGGCTGTCTGCATAATCGCCTCTCTGAGGTCAGGATCTGTCCAGCTCTTGGGTTTGGACAGAGAAAGGGTTGAGGTTGGAGAGTTTGAGGGTGTGTTGAAAGGTGAAGAGGCAAGGCTTTTTGCTCTGCAAGAGCAGAGTATGAATTATGAGAGCAAAATCAGGAGAGGGAAGGAGAAGGGTTGTGGAGATTTACAGAAAGGCAGGGAGAGAGGGGCAAGGGAAAGAAGTAGAAAGAAGGGTAAGGAATGGTAGCAAGGAGAAGGAGGTATTTGCTTTTGGTGTGGAGCTTTTGCAGAGCAGCACAGAGAATTTCCCTGGGTTCTCTGTGGACTTGTGTCCCAGACTGAGGTCACAAGACAGGTAGCTAATCATGTCACATTAACTCCTCCCTCGGTTTCTGTTTCCTGAACCCCAATTCTCCCGTGCTGGACGGATGAAAAGATCTCAGTAAGTTTGCACTGCCAGGAGGCAGGAGGTGGGTGACAGTGAAGGGAGTGAGTGGACCTGGATGAAGAGAATGAATCACCTGCTGGGATATGGGGAACCTGGAGATTTGTAGGGTACAAAAATCTACAGGAACCCCCACCTCTACCTGTAGGACAGGCAAAAGATTCCCCATACCATCTCCTCTGTCTACTTACAACACGTGTCCTGCACAACAGACAGCCCTATTCTATCACCACCAAGCTGGTTATGGGGCATTTTTCAGAGCCTAATGCATTAGGAATATGGCTATGGCTGTAACCTGGAGTAGGTCCCAGCTTCTATTTCAGGTGAAGCAGTCTTTTGAGAAGGCTGGCTGTAGCCTCCAAAGAAGGCCAGTTGCCCCTCTTGCCCATTTCCATACCACACCTCCACACAGACAGCTATCCAAGGAAGATCAGGTCTCCCCATCCCAGGCACCCTGGAGGAGGAGCATGCTCCTCATCTTTGAGCAAGGAGTCCTTACCTGAGAAGAACTGGCTGATGGAGTGAGGCAGAAGAGTGAGGAAGGCCAGTGGGTCCGCAAAGGACATGGAAAGTGTAGCAGAAATGTAAGCCATGCCTGCCACCAGGGAGTCAAGGCAAGCCAGGGAGGTGTAGAGGCAGAACATGATGAAGTTTCGCATGTTCCTGCTCCCGATGCAGTTCCCTGTGAAGAAACAGTGGTGGTCATGCCTCTGGGTGACTCTGGCACACAGTCTACAGAAGTGAGTGCTGGGCAAGGCTGAGCCAGGGGACCTGCTTCCATCCAGCCAGTCTGCCACTTCGGCTCCTTTGCCCAAGTTTAAGTCCTTGCCCAAGTCCTCGGGGGAGCTCTGGATCACAAGGACGTAGTTGCCCAGGGCATTAGCTGAGAGGAAGAGGAAGAGGGCCCCATGCAGCAGAGCAGGCGAGAAAAGTGGGGTGGTGGAAAGGTCTCTGAACATGCTGGGGATGAAGACAAAGATCTGGAGGACGAAGGTCACTAGGGAGATGCACAAGAAGTAGGCTGGAGCGACAACATTGAGCAACCTGAGAACTAGCATTGCGGATTACGTTCCTGCGGGGGAAAGCAAGGAGAGAAGGAACATCACCGCTCCGGCTGCACACTTCATCCTTCCATTTCCTGCCGGGTCCCGGCCCCGCTGCCTTCGGGAAATGCCCTCCGGGGGCCGCTCTCCCTCGCCGCCGCCCCACGGCCCCTGCCGGGCCGAGGCGAAGGGACAGCCCGTGGGCAGCGACCGCTCCCCGGTTCCCGGAGGAGACACCCCGGCCCCGGCGCCAGCCTCCGGGGAACTTGCAGCAGCGGTGCCCCGGAGGGGCTGCAGCGGCTGGAAGGGGAGAGGCGGCTCCCGCGGTGTGCTGGCGATGTGAGCACCGCTCTGTTCGCCTAGCAGAGTCTCTCTGCCAGGCAGGGTCAGTTTTGGTATTGCATGAGAGGAAAAAAGGTGGTGCTGGAGGAGGGGGGAGTGAATTGGAAAGGAGGGGTGGGAGGAGGAGAAGGGGAGGGGGGAGAGGTTGCTCTAATCCACTGCAATACGGATCAAATCCAATGCTCTAATTTATCCCTTAAAGCCACGGATCTACAGATTACCTCTATGACCGCTGCCCTGTTCTGCACGAAATTAGAAAATATACAAAACAGCTGGTCAAGTGCTGTCCGGATGCAACCTGCG